>SJYX01016457.1:27433-100354 GCA_006410675.1 Oreotragus oreotragus | reverse complement strand
GAATACTGGAGTGGGTAGCCTTTCCCTTCTCCAGGAGATCTTCCCAACCCAGGGATCGAACCTAGGTCTCCCACATGGCAGGCAGATTCTTTACCAGCTGAGCCACCAGGGAAGCCCAAGAATACTGCAGTGGGTAGCCTATCCCATCTCCAGCGGATCTTTCCGACCCAGAATCGAACCAGGGTCTCCTGCATTGCAGGCGGATTCTTGAAACCAATAATGTCAATAAAGACAAGAAATGAAACCAATAGATGAGGGTAGGGGAGGGAAGAGAGATTGATTTACATGAAAATATGAGAGGAGAAAAAAAACAAATGTATTTAGCCACTTTGGAGGTTATTAAGAAAGGCTCTAAAGATGTCTTTTGATAAAGAGTGGACCCAACGGCCTCTCGATATGTTTTTCAGAACACCACCATTAAATTACATTCATGCATTAGACGGTGTTCCCAGTAAAGAGCAGTCTGATTTCTTAGTCTGGCATCTCAGATACAGAGGATGACACCAAGGATATTCCCCACTGGAGAACATAGTACTAGATTTCAGTGCTGAAGGATGGTGATGGAGCGATGATTTATGAGATGGGAAAAGACCAGCTGTGGAAAATGAACAGGTGTTTGTCCAAGGTTTTAAAAGCCATTGTCAGAACTAGACCTGTTCATCAGAGCACTCCTCTCACACCTGCTCAGGAGGCAACTAAGGTGCCACGGTGTCCCCTCAGATTAGTGCCTGTGTGTGCACGTGTGTGCACACACACACACACACCCTCACATAGCCCATGCTGACTTAATAAGCCCTCTTCGTTGTCTCAGGTATGTACTGTTCTTTCTATTTCTACAACTCCCCGCTGCTCCTCACCCTCCCAGGACTGACTGCTTGGGGATTCTAAATGTGTACAAGAAACAAATGTCCCACACCAAAGCATCCGGTTTCCTTTTCAAGCCAGGAAAGAGGACGGTGTTTGTCATGGTTGGTCTCAGCCCCTCTGTCTTTTTCAGAAATGTCCTTGACAGAAGGTAATTTTATTTAGGTTTGTCTGAATGATGCCATCCTAAACATTTCCCTAGAGACCACTCACAGGAAAATGACCACAGCCCAGCGGGGAGGCTGACTTTCCCTCTGGGTTCTAGGTGTTAGCAGAGACCAACCTACACAGATTATTCAAAAGGATCCAAAATCCATTCTCCCCTCCAGACCCCCTAACACTGAGCAGGAACATTCTCTCAGCTTTCTGACCGTCAAAGAGCAAATGCAGAACCGCTGTTGGGCAGCGACTAGAATGCTGGGGGGTAGCTCTGATTCCCAGCCCAGGTCGTGGGCAGTGTTTGGCCTTCTCTGACCTGCCCGAGGTCGCATCAGAAGTGCCTCAGATGGAGTCAGACAGCCCTGTGTGACACATGACATTTCCCGACTTTCTTTTGCCCATTTCTAGCTCATCATCTGGCTTTTACGTCCCCACCCCCATGCCTGTCTGTGTCAGCGATGCCCTGTTCACCTTCCTCCAGCCACCCCCCACCCCAGACAAGATTTGCAGGCCAGCCTGCCGCTGCTCTTTTATCTGTGGGCGCCCTCCTCCCCTTCCCTCCAGCCCTGGCTTCATTGTCTGTGCCCAGCTCCTGTCACTGCCATGCCAGGCACAAATGTGATTACCCTCCCATTAGCTCTCTTTTTTTTCTCCTTTTTTCTCTCTCTCTGTGTGTGTGACTCCTTCTAATAACCCTCACTTATTCCCTTCTTCCCAGCGAGGGTTTCTAGTGTTTTTATTTGGCCTTTTATTTCTCATTCTCCTTTTCTTTACCCCCCTCCTTTTTTTTTTTCTTGCATCTCCTCCTCCTCTTCCAGGACTCAGTAAAAATGTGACTGTCCTTTCTCCCACCTGTTTCAATGACAAACAGGTCATCTTAGCTCTTCGGGTGAAACCTAACGTTCCTAGTTCCTTCTCTTACCAGAAGCTCTGATGTAGCCTGATTCCAGCTGAAATGTTGCCCCTTAGAAGGAGAACTGACTCCTGCTGGTTAAGCAGGCAGGAACTGAATGTAAAGTGGATCTCTTCCTACAAGATGACCTCAGATGGGCTTAAGGGGATCAAGTCCCCCCTGTTGGCCCAAGGAACCCTGCATCTCATTCTTAGGGATTTTTCTCAAGTGGCAGCATGTTTAATTTGACCCATTTTCATGGCAAATGTGTGGTCAGTCGGCTGAGTACAGCCATATGCTTTGTGTGTTGCAGGTAGACAGCTGGCAGAAAGAGCAGCTAAGGGCTGAAACCTCACCCCTGTGGGCCCGAGCAAAGCAAACCCTGAGACAGCGGGAGGGATGGGGGCGGTGGCACGGGGAGGGGACATCTGCCCTGATGCCTGCCTTTTTCTAATGTGCACAAAGGCACTTGAGGACCTTGTACTCCCTTAGTGGTGATTGTCTTAGGTGATGCCTTTTCTCCCCTCTTGGAGGCAACTTGAGCCTTCTTAGTTACTCGGGATGATACAAGTGCAAATTATGCCCTAATAATTGACTGTCTGATGCCAGTTCAGAGAGCAGATACTTAAGAATCATCTGGGGAGCTTATTTAAAATACTGACTTTCGATTGCTGCCCCATTAGATTTTAGTTTCATGGGTCTGAGCAAAGGCCCAGACTCTACATATGAAAAGCTCCCCCATAGCTTCTGCAGTCCAGCTAGACTTTAGAGCCCTTCCTGAGTAAGGTGTGGAGTCTCCACATCCCCGCATGCCCCAGGAAGACATCCTCTTACCCACACACCATCTCCACTGATGAAAATAATGGGTTTGTAGACTAGTGGCTTAATGCATCTTAAAGGATTCTTGCATTTTACTGATTGGGAAATAGAGGGCCAGAGAGTTGAGGAAACTTGTTCAAGGTCACATAGCCAGTAGCCAAGCTTTATAGTGATAGGTGGGTACTGGAGATAAATCAGTCCAGTAAATACTGATTTCAAAGAGGTCTCAGTGTGATAAGCACATGACATTCTGAAAGTCAGTCATCAGCTGTAGAAAAGAGGTGGGCATTCTGTGGTTCCCTCCTGCTTCTCTACATCTTCCCAAAGGCACCAAGGGGGCTCGGCTTCATCCCACCCTCCCGCACGTGACAAGCATCTGCAGCCCCCCTACAGTACTGCCTACCCCCTGGAGGAGGGTGAAACCTCCACAGTGCTCTTTCTGACTAGTCCAGTCACAGTACCGAGAGACTTATTTTAAACAGTGCTGGAGGCGGGAACACTCATATTTCCTCCGACATGACCACCAGGGTGAAAAAAAAATCAACCTCAATTTACCCTCCCATCTGCTCAAGAATGGAAGATAAATTGTTTCAATTTTATAGAAATGAATGTTTTATGTCTGGCCCAGGCTTTCCAGATAGTGTCCTGAATTTATATATTCTACTGAATGCATGGATGTTTTCTACTAGGAATGCTCCCCGGACCTCCAGCTTCTTTGGGTTTTGGTCTAAGAATACTGAGTTTGAGAGTGCTGTCATTTTCCTGGGCTTTGGAGATCTTGGCTATTTATCTTTTTTTTCTCCTTTAAAATAAATAGAAAAAAATCCACTCGTTATCCCATGCTCAGAGAAAACCACTGTTAGCATTTTGGCATGTTCCTTCCCCATTTCTTTTCTATGGATCAAAAGTTTTATTTCCCACTGCCCTCCCCCCAGTTTTGAATGCATTTTGTTCACTTTCATTATTTGATAATGAGCATGTATTATTTTTGTAACCACAAAATTTGGGGGAAATTTAAGAAGGAAGCTTTAAAAGTGTCATTGGGTTACATTACTTTTCTCAGAATGTTTTCTCTGGGGAAGTTATTCTTAATGTCTAACTGACAACCCTCAGTTTAAAACCTGGTTTTGGAGGAAGAAGAAAATGGCTTAGAGTCTGGTGTTCAAGTTAGATTCCTCTAAAGTACACATCGCTGTAAGTCTGTGTATAACAAAGGGCTGGATGAACACCAAGAAGTGACCCTCAGGTTCAGCACAGTCTTTAATGCAGTGCAGCATTTTCAGCAAGCCCTCAGGTGATGCTGATTAATTGCTGCCATTTATTAAGTGTGTAATGGTGGGCTGTGTGTTTTTGTTTTATTTTAAATATCATCACTAATCTTGATTAAAATCCTCCAAACTGGTTAAGAGGTAAGCAGTTAGTAGTGTTTATTCCATTTACAATTTCTGTGACAGCAATTTCGGTAAAAGTCATCTTCAGGTTTAGTCTTCCTAGATAAGTATTTATGAATTCTTTTTCAAACATTCACACTGCAATTTTTTCCCTAAGTTTTAACTTTATATAATTTCAGAAATTGGAAAGCAAGCATTTTGTCACTGCACATCGTGGTTTTTTACTCGATCTTTTTTGTTGTTCTTATAAAAGGAATGCATATAATTAGTGGAAAATCTAAAAAAAAAAAAAAAGGAGAGAGAGGGAAAAAAACCCACAGAACAGTAAAAAGGAAGCAATCCAAGCCACCTGAAGTGGCATCTCCTAAAGGGAACACATTCTCAACTCTTTTGTTTGTTTAGGGATAATATTTTTTAACAAAAATCACATTATACTGTCACATCTCTTGCTTTGTCTCATATAGTCACGTATGCTCACACACACACATATATGTATATTTAGTAAGAAAAGTACCTGTTTTTATGTGGGGCTCAGTAGTGTGGTGACCAGTGTCACAGTGGTGAACAGAATTGCCTGATGCCAACATGTAGGCCCTTCTCACTAAATCATGACACAGCTCAATGGTTGGGATAATCTTTTCCTTCCCTTGTTCTCTCCTTCCCACCAAGTTTATTAACCTTTACACACAGTTTTCCACACTGAAAGCATTATTGTTGGCTTGAGGAGAGAGAGGCTGGAAACCAGGCTTTTCAGCCGAGGTTGGCTTTTGGATCTAAGATCTTTGGATGGAGCAGAGTCCCCAGATTTCTGTTGCTGAGGACTGTGAAAGGAGGCCATGCACAGCTGTTCAATGCCCTGGTGCCACACTCACCCAATTAGCCCTGGAGGTGGAGGATTTCCATGTGGCTGCCCAGACCACAGTGATTGGCACGGGCTTCCTCCAATCCTGATGTGCAGCAGGGTCTCCCTTGCTCACAACAGAATGAGAAAGATGGCTTTGTTTATGTAGGTATTATTTATTGACATATAGTTGATTTATATTAGTTTCAGGTGTGTAACATAGTGGTTCAATATTTTTATAGAGCACCCTCCATTCACAGTTATTATGAAACACTGGCATACATCGCTGCTTGTATAGTAGTTTGTGCCTCTTCATCCGCTGCTCTCATCTCACTCTTCCCCACTTTCCTCTCCCCACTGGCAACTACTAGTTCTCTGTATCCATGAGTCTGTCTCTGTCCTATTTATATTTGTCCTATGATATTGCTTCCATATGAGAAGGATAACTTTAAATGGAGTGTGTGCCCACCATGCGTGGGACAGGAGCGTGGTTCATTCTGGGTGAAGCCTATCTGGAGGGAAATTAGCATCAGTGCTGGACTTCCCTGGTGGTCCAGTGGTTAAGAATCCGCCTGCCAGGGCAGGGGACACAGGTTCAATCCCTGTCCCGGAAGATCCCACAGGCCATGGAGCAAGGAAGCCTGTGCACACAGCGGCTGAGCCTGCACTCTAGGGCCAGTGCTGTGCAAAAAAAGAGAAACCCGAGCACCATAATAAAGGGTAGACGCTGCTCACCACAAGAGAAAGCCTGTGTGCAGCAGTGAAGACCCAGCACAGCCAAAAGCAAATGCATTTAAGGAACAAAAATGGTCAATGCCGGTGAGCCTTAGCACTTTACATGCCTGGCATTTCCCACACTCTACCCTTCAGATGCAGTAGTAGTGATAGTCATGATTCTAATATGGTAACAATAACAGCTGACACTTACATAGTTCTTGGGATGCACCTATCAATCAGCCTTCTAACTTCTTTTCATGTACCAATAAATTTATTTCTCATTTCAACACTTTGAGGAGAAACTCTTGTCGTCCCCCCTTTCACTGGTGAATCTATTGAATATTGCAGCAATATTCAAAGTCTTATGGGCAAGAAAAGAGAATCTCAGTCCCAAAGGAGAACTTTTTCTTGCCAAACCTCTCAAGGGCTACTGTTCTGAGAGTCTCAAAATGAAAGCAGGAGAGGAACTGCCATTCAACCTTGAGGCTCTGGTGGCAGGGGATCCCCGTGAGTAGATGCCTTGATTAAAGCAATGACAAGGAGGCAGTGTGTAGTTAAGCATCTCTTCCTGAATGACGTAGTGTCCCAGGGAGAGTGACATGTCCCTCGAGGGACCTAGCTGGAGGCCTAAACTGGGGGCGTAACTGCTGGGCCCAAGCACCTGTTACCGAGGAGCTCTGTGCCATGGCTCATGTGAAATGACCACTGTGGATTCAAGTCAAGATGGTCCATTATACCAGGGGTCATGGCATACTCCCACCGTGGACCCTCTGCAACATTTCTTTTGCCCATTTACCCCCACAAATGTGGGAGACAAAAGCACCAAGGCAAGTCCTTGCTATTGGTGAGGTTTCTAGCACCTTTGCACAGTGTGTCAGAAGCGAGGTCCTCACATTTGAAGGATGAGGCCATCCATTTTCTTCAGGCTACTTGCTCTAGAAAGAACATAGTCTGGGATATGTTCAGAGGTTTTTCTTTCCAGATATAGCCCTAAATATTGTCAACCAGAGTTTACTTATTAGCTTTGGTCAAACAGTCTCCTCGTAACCAGGAGCTGTGGACACCTCACCTTCAAAAGTAGTTTTGTTCACCTGCCTGTGTTTTTGTCTCCATAGGAGGCAGCAGAGCACAATGGGAAGAGCACGGGGTTGGAGTCAGACAGACTTGAGATTCTACTGAAAGCGCTTTATTTTTGGCTAGCTTCATAACTCTTTTGAGCCTCAATTTCCTTTTCGGTAAAAAGAATGGTGCACTCAATAATGTTACATAAAATATGTAAGCACTCAATAAGTGATGGCATTAAGTATCCCACTGATGATGTTTTGCATTGGTCATTGCCTCATTTATGTTCTTTGAACTGCCTCCAAATGATGTGATCTTAACATCAATTTGGCAAGTGGGGTTGAGAATAATCCACCTCTAGAATGTAAATTCCACGAAGGTATAAATACAGTTTCTTGTCTTCATTGCACTATCAGACCCTATCATGCTGCTTGGCACATAGATAATACTCAATAAATATTTGTTAAATAAATAAAGACATGTGTTCATCTTTGGGCAAGACGTACACAGACCTCTTTTCGGAACCTAATTGGATCTTAAGACTCTCTCATGAGAGTGGTGACTCGCCTCCCTAATTTCAGGAAGTAGGAGTAAGAATATCAGCTGAATCACTCACAGCTCTACACATTCAGAGCTGGGAGCCCACCTCCAGGTCATATCATCTCACCTGCCACCTGGGATAGAGATCCCTCCTACAGCCTTTCTCACAGATGGCCACCTTAATACTATCAGTGACTGTGTTCTTGGAAAAGGCGGCTCATTTCATTGTTGTAAGGCAGATTCCTAGACAGTGCTCCTTTAGGCTGAGCCAAAATGTGTTTTCCTGTAACTTCCACCCATTTGGTCAGCTCTGTCCTTTGGAAACAATACAGAATATATTGATTTCCTTCTTCTATGGTGCCAGCTGCCAGCTTATATGGTGCCTTTGCGTGCTTACCTACTACAGGGTGTAGGGTGGGTGCCTATGAACAAATAGGACCACCTTATATGGGCTGGCTACCTGTTAATGTTTCTTTTTTTAGAATTTATTTATTTGGTAGTGCCAGTTCTTAGTTGCAGCACATGGGATCTTCCATCGTCATTGTAGCATGTGGGATATTTTAGTTGTGGTATACTGGATCTTTTGTTGTGGCATATGGGATCTAGTTCCCCAGCCAGGGATCAAACCTGCGTCCCCTGCATGGGGAGCATGGAGTCTTAGCCACTAGACCGCCAGAAAGAAAGAAAGAAAGTGAAGTCCCTCAGTCGTGTCTATCTCTTTGCGATCCCATGGACTGTAGTCTACCAGGCTTCTCTGTCCATGGGTTTTTCCAGGCAAGAGTACTGGAGTGGGTTTCCATTTCCTTCTCCAGGGATCTTTCTGACCCAGGGATCGAACCCAGGTCTCCTGCATTGCAGGCAGATGCTTTACCCTCTGAGCCACCAGGGAAGCCCAAGACCACCAGAGAAATCCCTAATGTTTCCAATAGTTGTGATAATCTCCCCCAAGTCTTCTCTTCTGAATATACCTAATTCCTTCAGCTGTTCTTTAGATCGCAATTTTCCTGAATCCCTTTAAGTCCCTACCAACTGCATTCTGCATCCCCCTAGTTTTTCATAATGCCTTTCAGAATACGTTGCCCAGGACCAATCAAACCACCCTATAGAAAGTATCATGTCTGTTTCTTCCCCTGCATTTTCTATTAATGAATTTCAAGCCAGGTTTGTGTTAGGCCCTTTAAGAGAAGAGCTGTGGTGTTAGCTTATATTTAGTTTATGGTCAACTAAAGATCTTTTTCACAGGGACTGCTGTCAAAAAGGGAAAGTATATTTAAGACTGAAGTCAATTTCCTTAACCTAAATTCAGGTCTTATATAAAACTCTATTAAATTTTTGCTTGTAGCCATTGAAATCCTTTGGATCTTGACTTTGTCATCCTATGTATTAGCTATCTCTGCTATTTCATGTTATGTATGAATTTAATTAACATACCTTCGGTGACCTTCTCCAGGTAACCGACAAAATTGTTAACGAGAACACCACAAAGCCCTGCTCCCTTTAGAGACTTTCTTGCAGGTTGACCTTGACCCTTTTCTCAAAACTTGTAGGTTACATTTGTTCCATCACACAGAAATTCATCAGCTGTATAATCATTCAACCTTCATATTTGCATCTAGTCCTTATAAAAGATTTTGTCAAGTGTCTGTCCCAGAATGAGTACTCAGTACATTTTCTAAGCCAGGGAATGAGTGCCTTTCTGAAATCAGGGTAGCTGACTTCTGTGCCACCCTTTGAAATGCCGACCTAGAGGTGCCATCAGAAATGGTCATGAGCCTAGCTTGGGATTCCCCCTTGTTCATGAATCCAGTCTAGCTCTTAGACATCTTGGCATTCTTGATTTTTTAAATAATGATCTATCCTCTGGCTCCGAAGACCCCAAAGCTGCTGAAAATTTCCCTGTACACTCTCCATGTGGCTCTTAGACATCTATTTCACCAGACCATGCAGTTTTATCTCATTCAGAATCTTGCCTCACACAGAGTTCTAGTGATATGACCCTCAATGGGTTCCTACCTGACTGAGTGAAGGTAAAGATCCTATAAGAGCTATTATTTACTGAGAGTTTACCTGAACTGGACATATTTCTAAGAGCTTATAATAGATCTGAATCTTACCACACCTGTTTGAAGCTACTCCCTTTTTACAGATGGGGAGACTGAGGCAGAGAGAAGTTTACTAGCTTGCCTGAAGCTTAGACCATAGAGTGGCATAATTGGGATTCAAACCAAGGCAGTCTGTCTGGAGTCCGTGCATGTAACTCTCAGGGTGCTGCCTGACAAGGAAAGGATTTACTCTGAGAACAAGCAGGTTTGTGGGCAGTGAGTGCCCCCTTCACTTGTGTCTTATCCCACCCGCCACACTCCCTTCTCTGAAGTAGCCTGAGTCAGGACGCTAAGCTGACGGCAGGCACAGTGATCAGGATTGCCCTCCACCTTCGTCTCAGTTCTCCACTTCTTGGGAATGGAGCTAATGTAGCCATCTTCTCTCCACTGTCAGCCACTTTTGGGTTTCTCCCAGGTCCCAGAAGCACTTGCTCTTTGAAAGACCACAGAGATGTGGAGTTTAGCCCAAGGGAATGTGCTACTTTCCGTGTCAATGAAGTACACATAGAGATACTCGGGGTGTTCCAGTGACCAAGGGGACGGAGTCAGGGTGTCATGAGCTCTTTCCATGGGTCCAGCTCTCTTCCAGGTGTTTATATCTCTTAGCTCATTTAACTAGTAATAGGAAATATTTACTGAGGGCTCTCTCCACGAAGGCATCATCTGTAGGTGCTTTGTGAGTGTTCACAGCATCCCTTCCTCACACCGTGCAGATGGGAAAGTCACGGCACAGAGGGATACAGTCACTTGCTTGGACCACACAGTAGAAGTGGAGGACTAGGGATGACTCTGGCTGCGAGTCTAGGCGCTTGGTGGGATGTATGTGCATGAGTTTGGCCACCTCAGAGCAGGGGTCCCCAACCCCTGGGCCATGGACTGGAACTAACTGGTCTATGGCCTGTTAGGAACCTGGCCACACAGCAGGATGTGAGCAGCAAGCAAGCAAGCGAAGCTTCATGTGTATTTACAGCTGCTCCACGTCATTCACATTACTGCCTGAGCTCCTCCTCCTGTCAGATCAGTGTGGGCATTAGATTCTCATAGGAGTGTGAACCCTCCTGTGAACTGTGCATGCAGGGGATCTAGGTTGTATGCTGTTTATGAGAATCATCCTGAAACCATCTCCTGAACTCCCCTCCCCATCTTTGGAAAAACTGTCTTTCATGAAACCAGTCCCCAGTATCCAAACGTCTAGGGGATCCCTGCCATAGAGCCTCTCAGCCATAGATCCCTCCCAGCTCTCAAGGCTCCAGCATTTGTTTCCAGCCCAGCTGAACTGCTTGCTCTTGATCATGCTACCCTGTTACTTTATCTTCTGGCTACTTTTGCTCAGGACATCTCTTCTCCTGCAGTTCTCCCCCTCCAGTGCCCCTCCTCATTCCCACTCTCCCAGGTCCAGTCCAAACTCTTGCTTCTTTGTAAAGCTTTCTCTGTTCTCCGGTTGAAAGCTAACCCTTCCTCCTTTGGGCTGCCTCAGCCCTGTAACTTTCTCCTGTGGTCATTGCTACACTGGACCTTATTTATACACCTAGACTTGTCTTGACTCCTTGTAGACAATAAGAATTGTAGTACAAGGGATTAATTTTGAGTCTTATTCTCAAGTACACAGTGTTTCCCATGTAGTAGTTGGTCAGTAAAAATTAATTGTTGCTTGTGAGGCGAGCATTATAACCACTACACTACAGAAACTGGCTTGTTGCTTATGAGATTCCAAGCATTAGGAGAAATGAACCAATAGAAAAGATATGTGTGCTGCAGGCAGGAAGGGGATCATCTTAAGATGACTCACATCACTTCTCCTGAGGACTTCCTTTGTGCTGGACACCCTATTCTACCATCAAAACACTTCTATAAGTCGCAACCCATCAAGTGCTTAAATACATTAGTAGTTGAGCCCATAGAACATAATGGTCAAAACTATACAAGCAGGAGACTTCCATGGCAGTCCAGTGGTTAAGACTTTGTGCTTCCAATGCAGGGGGTGTGGGTTTGATCCTTGGTCAGGGAAGTAAGATCCCACATGCTACACAGTACAGCAAAAATAAAAAAAATAATAATAACTATACAAGTGGACCACCCGAGTCTCACTCCAGCCTTACCACTTACTGGCTTTCCCCACTTTTCTTAGGTAAATTGCTTAAGTTCTCTGTGCCTCAGCTTCCTCACCTGTGAACCAAATATGATAATATACAGTACCTCGTAGGGTCATTGTTGTTCAGTTGCTAAGTCGTGACCAACTCTTTGTGACCCCATGGGCTGCAGCATGCCAGGCCTCTGTGTCCTTCAGTTGTCTCCCAGAGTTTGCTCAAACGCATGTCCATCTGAGAGTTAAAGAGTAGAACGGTGGAAAGAAGAGTGTCTAGTTCATGGAGAGTATACCAGGTGGCAAGGGGATCAGACGGCCCTTCCTCCAAGAGTCGGAGGATCTCGTAGCAAGGATCATAATACCTGCCGGGGAGTGGTTTTCAGAAGGGAGGTCCTGCTTCCATTATTGAAAATCTTTCTGTTTTGACCGCTGGCCAGGCTGAATTTCTCTTTCTCTCTGTCAGCATTAAAGCAACATGAAGACACACTCCTCTCTTCAAAAGCATTGTCTCTCCCTTCCCCATATTGCTCGTCCCCCTGGGCAGAGGAGGGTGCTGTTGGGCACACCAGCCTAAACTTGGGTCTCTTGATTAATTACACGGCCGTCCACTTTTCCACGCAAGCCCCTCTCGTGGCAGGATGCCCTCTTTGAAGTCGCTAGTCTTCACAGCAGGAGGAGCTCATCATCAAAGACTCCGGTTCCCAGCACCCAGTGCGGCACCCTTGCTCACCAGTGGACTGCAGACTGGGAGGGGGAGAGTCTTCGAGTGCTTTAAGTCTGCTCTCCTGTGCTCTGGCCCTGAACTGAGATCCCTTTGAACTGAAGCCCAGGGAGAGGGCTGGTGGTGTTATCACAAACCCTCTCCCCATTCTTTCAGTTTTAGCCAGTTTAGCAATGACACTTGCTAGGGCTGGGAAGATAATATGCTGGATATAGTTAAGGCTTCAGTCTGTAATCTAAGGCCCTAAGGAAAGGGGGTTGGGAAGGTAGCGAGAGTGGCTCTGAGGCTCTAGACACTCAGCATGCACTTGATAACACCTATGAGGAATCTGCTGAGGTTAAAATTCTGCGTGTGTGTGTGTGTGTGTGTGTGTGTGTAAGACAGAGAGCGAGAGCACTCCTGGACTTTGGTTACAGAAACCTGGATTTGTGTCTCAGTCATCATTTACCTGTACAACCTGTTTATTTCTAACTTTCATTCTCAATCCCCTGGAAATTCAGTGACAATTGTGAAAGAAATATTGTTTAACAGAGCCACTCACTTAGACCCAGATCTTAGATTTCTGCATGAACCCCAGCCTGAGGTTTCAGCACTGAAGTCTGAGGGCCACCTAACCTGCTCTGTCTGTCTTCAGAAGGTCGGTAGGTGGAGCCCCATCATGGGATTCTTAAGAGGGGAGGTGTTTGAGTCCAGATCTCCAGGGCCTTACCCAGGACCACAGGATGCCTCTAGTGGACTCTGGCACCTCCTCTGCACCACAGTAATATTCATCCAGAGGCCCATCTCATATGTGCACACGCGTGCACACACACACACACACACACAGTCTCACCTACACACTCCGCTCTCGCAGGCCAGCACTTTAGCTCTCACCTGGACCACCATGATAGGCTCCCTGCCCTCTGACTTAGCCTCAAACCTTTCCCCTTCAGGCACCAGAAAGATCTGTACAAATGAGTTTTCACTTTACACTCTGCCTAAGGCTTGCCAACACAACCTATGGCCCTACAGAACAAACCTGGATCTTTCTAAGGTGGCTTACAGGCTCTTTCTGACCTGATTCATGCCAACCCCTTCAGCTGCATTATCTCCAGTCATTCTCAGGAACTTAGATTACAAGGACATTGAGTCTGTTGTAGAGTTTGTGTGTACACCATGCTATATACCACGTGCTGTCAGCAAAGTGGTGTCTGTGCTTTTTAATAATCGGCTATATCCCAATACAAAATATACAAAAAGAACAGATAGCCCCCTCTGAGATATCTATCTGTTGCTCCCTAGTCTTCACAAAGGGACCCTCTTCTGTGATTCAGTGACTCCCAGGCACTATCTCTGCCATTGTTTTCACACCGTATCATGATCTGATAACCCTAATCATCTGTTCTTGTATCTGTCTCTGCTCCTACTATCCCAACTCACAAGTGCCCTAAGTTCAAGACTGTTTTATTCGTCTCTGTAGCCTTCCAACATTTTCTGCCACGTTCAGTATTAAGCACTGAATAAATGTTTGTTGAGTGAATGATTGCATGTGAAGTTATACATACAAGTTCTAAGCAGACCTCTGCATGATTTTCTCACCAGTGTGTTTCTTGGTGCTTTGGTCTCTCCAGGAACAAAAGAGAAATTGGTTTAGTTATAGTTAATGTTTAGCATAGTGTTCATTTCTGAGTTAACTCATCTATCTACCCAGTGTCACTTAAATATGGTACATCCATCATTTATTTATTTGAAAAACATTTACCAATGACCTTCCATGTCTCAGAGATTGTGTTAAGTGACTGGAAAAAAAAAGATTAATAATAATAGTCAACAATCATGTATGGCTTATTATATGCTAGTCACTGTTCAAAACACTTAATGTTAACTCATTTAATCCTCACAACTTTTGAAGTAGGTACTATTACTATACGCCCATATTTTTCAGTTGAAGAAATTGAAAAATGTAGCCTGCCCTAGCCTGAGCACCCTAGAAACAAGGCACGTGTTTGTTTCTAGGGTGCTCACGGTAGGGGACTCAGTGGTAAAGAATCCACTCGCCAATGCAGGAGACACTGGTTCAATCCCTGGGTTGGGAAGATCCCCCAGAAAAACAAGTGGCAACCTACTCCAGCGTTCTGGCCTGGGAAATCTCATGGAGAGAGTGGCCTGACAGGCTACAGTGTGTGGGGCTGTAAAAGAGTCGAACGTGACCTGGTGACTAAACAACGGCAGAACCTCAGGGCAGCAAGTGGGAGGGGAAGGATAATTGAGGCAGAGAGAGAAAAAGAAATACAGTGTAGTGCATGGGTAAGCTGGCCGCAGCTTTAGAAGAAGCCAGCTTTTGGACACACAGTATGTAGCACTGAAAGCTTTATGGAACTCTGTAACTCTGAACTGGCTTCCCAGGTGGCACTTGTGGTAAAGAACCTGACTGCCAGTGCAGAAGAGGTAAGAGATGTGGGTTTGATCCTTGGATCGGAAATATTACTTGGAGGAGAGCACACCAACCCACTCTAGGGTTGATGTCTGGAGAATCCCGTGGACAGAGGAGCCTGGTAAGCTACAGTCTATAGGGTCACACAGAGTCAGACACGACTGAAGCGGCTTAGCATGCACACAAATACCTCTAAACAGTCCATAGTGGCAGAGAATAGGCAGGAATGGAGAAGAATTAGAATAATTTGTCTCCTGGTTCTTTTCAATTTGCTAGTCTTTATGGGTAGGAATGTTAACTTCAACATCCACAGTATTAGAATGTATGGAACTATGCTACCACTGCCTACACACACACACAGAGACAGACACACACACACATTCACACACACACACACACACACACACACACATACACACAGACTTTGTTACCACACAGATGAGGTTCTCATAGAGGGCAGCCTCAAGGAAGAAAATGAGTCTTCATCAAAATTATGATGAACATTTACATTCAGCATAGAATAGTACATAATGTGCAGGAAGCATAAACTACAAGAGATTTAAATATAGGAAACTTGGAGGCTGACTATAAATAGAGTCTGTTGAATGAATGAATGAATGAATGAATGAGTTGAGATGAATAAAAGCGTGAGAAGGAAGCATCCTGACGAAAGACTTAGAGAGTTCCAACCGAAGAAAGGAGAGCCGTCCTGCAATACCCCGACTGATCATCAGAGCATTGGTACACAAGTGGGACGGTGGCTGCCAGCAACTGTCCGCCAGGCTAACAGGGCCCCCACTGACCCAGGTTAGGCCTCAGTGTGTGTTGGTGAGATGGGTGCAGCCAGATTTTATAGTAGGTGATGTTCTCAGAAGAGAGTGTTCCTGGGAGAGTTACTAGCTTCTTTATGATTTTTTTGTCTTTAAAATTTGATTTATTTAGGGGGGGATGGGAGGGTTAAAGATGCATATCATCCTGTCTCTGTTTACCTCCAATTCCTATTCCAAAAAGCCTTCCCAGAACACTCTTGTTTGTGTTCTTCTCCTCCCTGCTTTAGTAGATTTAAAAGATTCTTACTTGAGATTCCATAGCGCCTGCAGATAGCCGAAAGTGAAAGTGAAAGTCACTCAGTCGTATCTGACTCTTTGCCATCCCATGGGCTATATAGTCCATTGAATTCTCTAGGCCACAGTACTGGAGTGGGTAGCCTTTCCCTTCTCCAGGGTATCTTCCCAACCCAGGGATTGAACCCAGGGCTCCTGCATCGCAGGCAGATTCTTTACCAGCTGAGCCACAAGGAAAGCCCAAGAATACTAGAGTGGGTAGCCTATCCCTTCTCCCGGGGATCTTCCCCACCTAGGAGTCAAACCAGGGTCTCCTGCATTGCAAGTGGATTCTTTACTAACTGAGCTGTGAGGGAAGCCCATGCAGGTAGCTAAATAAGAGCCCAACTCCGTACAACGCTTGGTCTGGCTTCGCATTGGACTGTACAAGCAGGGGAAACTCCTTAAGGACAGAACCTGTCCCTTTTTTTATCTTTTCTTGTCTGTTTTTGTGTTTGTATCACCAGGCCCTCTATTGGTCATACAGTAGATGCTCAAAAGACAATAAATCAATAATAGAATCAATGAACAAATATCTCCAGGTGGTTGATAGTTCCCCTATAGTCACTTTCTGAGAGGGGAGGCTAGCAGGAATTACTTCTTACCTGTTTGAGTGTCTCTCTCCTCCTGTATCCATCCCCAAAGTAATACCCAATGAGAGGGGCTGCAACAAAGATCATCTTAGGAGTGATGTCAGGTCTCATTGGAAAGAGAAGGGAGACATGAGTTTCTTTCACTATTTCATTCTAGACAGTTGAGGAAGATCCTTTCTCATCTAGCCTTTTCATTTCAGGAGCTACTGGGCCCAACTCAGTGTCCTTAATGAGTTTGGAAGTAGAATTCTTACTCTCCAAGGTCATCTTTGTAACTCTCTTTCACAATGTTCAAAGTATCCAATATAATATGTGTTTTTTTCTTAAATGCTGTGTTCAGCTCAGTCTCCCATTTTCTCCCAGCTCCTCTGGACCCTGTATTTAACACATGGGGAAGCAATGAATCTGAACAAGATTAACTTCAATTCACGTTTCTAGATCCAGTTTAGATGCCAAGGGAATGTTCCAGTTGGTAGCAGAATAACTGCCATTTGTTGGGTCCCTGCTCCATACTTACCATAACCTTACTTACCCTTAACTTTCCTGATGCCTCGACTACACCCTTACAATACAATATTGTAGTGTAATTTACCTCCAATTAAAATAAATAAATTTATATTTTAAAAAATTTTAAAAAAAAAGATTTGGGACACCACAGCTGTCTTACAGGAGCACTGGAAGATATTTTAAATTTGACAGAGACCACACAAGGTAATTTCAATTTTTGAAAGTATTTGTTTTTTTCAAATGGCTACTAAGTTGTTAGAATGTGAACACCTTATTAAGTTGTTTGGACTAGTTAGTAAATAAAGCTAGTAGAATTTCTTTAGGTGTAGGGGAGTCACTTTGAGTGCTATGGGTTGGGAAAGTTTGGGAACTTCTGTTTACTTCATACAGTAAGATCCCCAATCAGGTTGGCAATATTTTCTCAAGTTTACCTCTGAGAACACTAAGGGTCAGAGGAATCAAGTAAATTACTACAAGGTCAAGTGGCTTACAAGTAAACAGTGGAGCAAGATTCTAAAGCCTTTGTGTTTGTTAGTCGCTCAGTCGTGTCTGACTCTCTGCAACTCCATGGATTACAGTCTACCAGGCTCCTCTGTCCATGGAATTCTCCAGGCAAGAATCCTGGAGTGGGTTGCCATTCCCTTCTCTAGGGTACTTCCTAACCCAGGGATTGAACCCAGGTCTCACACATTGCAGGTGGATTCTTTACTGTCTGAGCCATCAGGGAAGCCCAGTGCCTCCACAAAGTTGTCTAGTACAGAGTGAATAATGATTAAATCTCTTAGGCTGTCAGAGCTAAAACAGGCTTTGAGAGGAATCCAGCTCAACTCACAATCTGGCCCAATCACACAACGAATTAGTACTAGAATTTAATCTGGAGATCCAGTCTCCTGACTCTCACTTCTGCATTATTTCCTCTCTCTTGCCAGCTTTGGGCAACCATCTGTTATTGTTCCTTTATTACCTAAAGCACGGAGAAATGAAGGACTCTGGGGGAACAACCCTGAGATTCATGATGGTAGCGGAGGGTTTGGTTTACGTGGAAATTGGAAAAGAAGGATCATGTAATGTATAACTTGGATGAAGCAAATGTTAAGTGGGGTGTGGCCATCATCTATTAATGTCTAAGCAATATAAATGTCACAAGAAACGGCAGAGAAGTTATTCAGGGGAGAAAACTAGGAAATGGGTGAGAAAGAGAGAGGCAAATGTAGGTTGAAGATATGCTGATATTTATTAGCCAGTGTGGAGAGAGGGAGTGGAAGATTCCATTGCCGGATTTACATAAACATTGTGGGAAATGCCTGAGAGGATGATCACACTAATCCCTGGGAATCACCTGCATAGTCTTTCCTATTGGCAACTTCTGTGCTTCTTTAACAGCTGTAGTTTTTCTTGAGTCCCCTATTCTGTTCTGCACCCTTTCTGTATTGCCCTTCCTGTTCATTTCCCAGCAATTCAGGTACTGCTTTCCGTACCTCTTCCCCCTTTTACTTCTATCTGCCCCCTCATCCTCAGAGTCGCTCTTGACGTT
Source organism: Oreotragus oreotragus (assembly GCA_006410675.1). NCBI lineage: Eukaryota > Metazoa > Chordata > Mammalia > Artiodactyla > Bovidae > Oreotragus > Oreotragus oreotragus. Next base: position 82,010 of record SJYX01016457.1, on the reverse strand, counting down.
CCTTTCTTCTCCTCTGGTTATCCTCCCCCTGCCCAACTTCCTCCTCCTCTTTCTCTGGTCCCAGGCACATGCCAGGCTTCTGGACCATTGCTCTTCCCCTCTCTTCTTCCCAAGAAGGAGATGAAATTTGCCCCTCTGACAAAGGGAACAAAAGCTGAAAGTCCCTGCCAAAGTTACAAGGACAGCATTTTCTCTTTCCAGGGAGTTTTAATTTTAAAAGGAAAAAAAGAAGAAAATCTCAGCCTCTTCTCCCTCCCCACACTGCGCCTTCTCCGCTTTCTGGGCTGCGAGCATCAGCTGAGGGACAGCCAGATAAAAAGCCCCTCCTTGGTTCAGATCATCTCTGCTTCTGTTCCTTACCAGCCTCGGCCCCGCTTTACTGCCTTTTTTTTTTTTTTTGGAAATCCAGGCAGAAAACGTTAGTATTAGCATTTTTAATAAAGAAGCTGGAGGACAGAGAAAGGAAACTCAAGAAAGCTGAAGGAGGGGCTGAAGCCCAAATCCACTGACAGTTAAAAAACTCCCTTTTTGGACTCAGAGAGAGCTCAGGATGGGGGCAGCAGAAGGCGGATAAGAGAAGTCGTAGTTTTAGGAGAAGCATTCAGGCTGATATAATTGGAGCTTTGAGCACAAGCAGACACAGTTGGGAGGTGGGAAATTGCTGTGCTGGATTGAGTTTGGCTCAACTTGATACCGAGGCCCGGCATTGTGAAATGTTTTCTAATTTAGCCCATTTCCTCTGTCTTCCTGGAATGAGCCATTATTCCTCCATTACTGGCAAAAATCATGGTCCTGGCTAATTCCTTCTCTCCTTTTCTCTTCTTCCTGCTCTCCCTGTGCTCCGTAGGAAGGAAGAAGGAAAAAACAGGAGGGAGGGGGCTACCGGTATATTCTTGATTTAGAAAGAAAGTGAGCCATGGAGACCCAGAGTGGCTGACATCATCCTTCCCTATTTCGTTTGTCTAGGGATAGGAATGCAAACGTTTAAAGGAGTTGCTAGGTTTATGTTTTGTGTGTGAGGCCACGGTACCTCTGCAGGATGAGGCTTAATTGGCTCTTTTCCCACCATTGAAAAGAGGAAAAATATCTCCTTGCAGAGGTTACTGTTCTCTAAAGAAAGTGGCAGTGATTAGATCTAATGCCTTTGACAGCTGGATAAAAAGTTGCTAAATAAGAATAAATTGAATGCCTAAACCTGGAGTCAATCAGAAGGTAACATGAATCCCAAAGATCAAAATGAACCTTTTTGTCAAACTATTCTTTCCCTATTCACACTTAAAACTCTATGTGAGTAAAACAGTGGCAAATCTACTTTACTTCTCCAAATCCAGTTCGGCCAGGGCAGAGTCAAAATCGGGAGAATACCCCTCCTTACCCCTGAGTTTGAGCATATTAAGTGCTGAAGACCTCTCTGTTGGTGAAACGTCAACCCAGATAATTGTCCACACAGCAGACATTTAGAAGTGATGCTAATCCCATTGTTCAGAGCCTTGCAGTTTTAATAAAACAGTGACTATCCCAGCCAATGTTCCTTATCCATGAAATCAACCATTTTAGCTTCATCTGAACAAACAAATAAATGTGTATATTTGTGTAAACACTGAGGTGCATCTGGGCTCTACATCCTAATGCTGTGTTTTGATTCCCTTCATCAGATTCTTCCTCTTGTCCCTTTACTCAGAGCTGTGACCTGGTACTAGGTGCCAGGCATATAAATATACATACATATCAGTATCAACCGCAACTCTGAAAAATTTGCAAAATCTTTCAACCAGAATATCTTTGAAGAGCACAGAGAGGCAAATGGGATTGTGTCTCTTAGGTTCCTTCATGGAGTAAATGCTGCCTCCCAGCTTTATAGCCATAAGAAGAACGAGCATCAGTTGGAGACTCTTAAAAACATTGAGGTTTGGATAGAATGTAGATTTATACCCAGAGCCAAGTTATTTTGAAGGAGTTGGGAATTAATTTGGAAATTGCTTTCTCACTATACCTAGGGATGAAAGTTCATTTTCTTATATGTATTAATTTCCAAATAACCTGAAGGGATGCCTTGGCCTTCTGCTTTCGCCACACTGAAACTGTTCTGGACAAAGATTAAACATTGAAGCATCTGAAAGGGAAGCTGAAACCTCCAGGAAGAGGTTTTGGCAGGGTCTTTGTTTCCCTTCTCTTACTAGATTGTTTTTTCCCCTGGATCATCCCCCTTCTCCCACCGTCTCAAACATGATCTATGTGCTTGTTTTCCAAATCTGGCTCTCTAGCTTGAATCTCTTTTCTTGGTTTCAGATCTCCATTTCCAACTGTTTTCTGGACATTTTCTTATGGGTGTCCTACAAGTATCTCAAATTCACTTGTCCAGAGTTGAACGCGAAACCCACTCCCACCCTGATACTCAGTTCCAACTCCCACACTTTTGGGTCTGTGTAAATAGAATCAACCACTCAGCCTCCCAGATAAGAAACTTGGGGACTATTCTCCCCCTAAGTCCCCCACAGTTCTCTCTCCTCTCTCCCATTCACACACACCTGGTTAGCCACCAGATCCTTTTTGCTCTTCTCAGAAATGCCTCTCAAACCCAGTGGTTCCTCTCTATTCCCAAAGCTGTTGCCTTACTCTAGGACAATTCCTTGCCTTCAACTTTCCTAACGTCTTGCTCGTTGCTTTCAGTGCCATTAGGCTCACCTATTGAAAGGGAGAGAGAAAGAGAAGACAGACCTATGGAATCAGAGGATATGCATGGTGGGGAAGTGACTATGAGCTGAGTCAAGGGAAGGAGGAGGGAAAGCTTGTGGCTTGTTCAGGAAATGGTGGGTATGGTGGGGCTGCAGGCCTGATGGGAGAGGCATAAAGGATAAGGGGGAAAGAGAGGCACTGGCCGGAAGGCTTTAGATTCCCAACAAGGAGTCTGGGCTTTACCTGTAGGAAATGGGAAGCTGGTAGCGTATATTTTGAACAAGGGAGGAAGTGATGAACATGATGTTTAAAGAAGACACAGGAGGCATTAGCTCAGGGACCTGCAAACTACTGCCATCAAGCCAAAGCCGGTCTGCCATCTGTTTTTGTAACTAAAGTTTCGCTGGAACACAGTGGCACTCATTTGTGTGTGCATTGTGCATGGCTGCCTTCTCGCTGCAAAGGCCGAGTTGGGCAGTTGCAGTATGGACCATTAGACCATGCGGCTGCAAAGCCAAATGTATTCATTCACTCTCTGGCCCGCCACGGGAAAAGTCTGATGTCTCCTGCAGTAAACCAGGGTTTCTCAACCTCAACATTATCTATATTCCTTGTTGCAGGGGGCTGTCCTGGGGTTGCAAGATGTTTAAGAATGTCCTTGACCCTAACCTTAACCTCCACCCACTACATAAAGGTAACACCCCAACCCCTTAGATATGACAATCAAAAATGTCTCCAAACATTGCCCGATCAGAAGAGGAGTAAAAATCTCCCCCCATTAGATTATAGTGAAGCCAGCGGTACGGGAGACAATTTAATGGGTAGTTACAACAGATAGGGATGATTTTAATAGTGACAGCAAACTGTTACATTGTATGTAGCATGTGCCTGCCACTAAAGATACATTGTATGTATTAATTCATTTAATCTTTTCAACAGCCCTATGAATTGGGTACTGTTTTGTTTTTAGTCTCTTGTAAGGTGATATAGTTACTATCATTGTTTTACATACAAGGAAATGAGGTCGGAGTAAAGTGCTTTTCTCAAGGTCACCCAGCTAATTGGGTCACGAAGAGTCAGTCCGAACTGAGTGACTTTCCTTTCACTTTTCACTTTCATGCATTGGAGAAAGAAATAGCAACCCACTCCAGTTTTCTTGCCTGGAGAATCCCAGGGATGGGGTAGCCTGGTGGGCTGCCGTCTGTGGGGTCACACAGAGTCAGACACGACTGAAGTGACTTAGCAGCAGGCTTTGAACTCAGGTGGTCTGGCTCCTGAATTCACATTCTTAACCATGAGACTAGTGAGAGACACGAAAAATAAATCTGTCTTGATAGCTTAATGGACATGGAAGTGATTAGAAAATAGGCATTTGAACTGGTTCCTTCCCCCTACTTCTAAGCTATTTATACTTCACTCTAACCATGAGCTGTGGGACACGCTCTTCAGGTATCACTGCACTTTTAAGGCATTGCCCCCAGCTACCCTTTTCCTCCCCACCCCCTGCCCCTCACACGTAGAAATGTCCCTGAGTCAGGCATGAGACCACAAGGCTTGAACTGTAAAGACGGTCACGGTTGCCTTTGTTTGGGTGTGAATATTCTTTACATTTTTATTTAAATTTTTTAAGTTTATTAGCATATAATTGCTTTACAATGTAGTGTTAGTTTCTGTTACACAACAAAGTGAATCATTTATAAGTATCCACATATCCCTTCCCTCTTGAGACTCCCTCCCACCTCCCTCCATCCCAGCCCTCTAGGTCATCACAGAGCACATGTTTTTAGAGTAGTGAATTCATATTCACTCTTATAAAGAGATTACAACGCCTCTCCTGTGGTTCGGCACTGTCTTTAACTTTATTTCTTGTTTGTACCTGGCAACCGTTCTGTCCCCTTCTTGGTTATCCTGTCAATGGAGAGTGCAAACGTTGGGAAGACAAATGGGCAGAAAATGAGTCTGGGAAAATGAAAGAAGCTGGAAGGCATTTATAAAAGGAGACAGTCCTTCTAGGGACAGAAGAGCAAGTCTGAGCATCAGCTTCAGAGGCAGTGCTGGGAGCCAGCATTTGCCATCCAATATACTCTGCCTACAGGCTCCTGAGTGTATCAGAGTCCACGTGAATGTTGGGGTCGTCCACCTCTGTCGTGAGAAGAGAAAATGCCTGTCTCCCTAAGGCATGGTAGATTCACTTTTATTCAGAAGATGGCCTGCATGGAAAGAAAATTACTCTGTTTGTGTGTGTGTGTGTGTGTGTGTGTGTGTTGGAGAGAGAATGGCAATAAAACAGCTAGGTCTCAAGGTAAGAGTGTGGGAGCCAAGTCACTCAGCTAAAGGAGGACAGGGTTGAATACTGTTCCCCAGGGGCGATGGCTGGGTGGATGAGTGGTCAGCCCCTGTCCAGGTAGAGGGTTTCTTGGCACCTGGGACTTTGGGCAGGGGGGTGAAATGAACAGAAGAAACTAACACTCACAAGCTGCTTCCTTGGCTTTGAACTGGTCCTAGGGGTCTGCTGGGTGTCAACAAGCAGGATGCTGCCTTCCTGAGGGCCTAAGGGTTTCTCATCCTCCCCATCCAGCCCAGACTCCTTGGTGGATCAGCTCCAGTTCTTTTATAACTGCCTGGGGTATCAGGGGCGTGGTGACAGTCAAGAGCACGGAGATGACAGCAGAAGGAAGAGGCTGCAATGACCTTGGGAACTAGGAGTCAGGGGAAAGAGGATGGAGTATGTGGAGAGAAGCAGGAGGAAGTGGGTGTAGCCATGGGCAGAGCAATGCTACAGGCAGCAGGCGCAGAACAGTGGGGAAAGAGGACAGGACTCTGCGAGATGATGCAGAGTAGGCTCTGGGTCTTCCTCCCTGAGACATCCTGGCCCCTTGAAGGGGAAAGTGAGAGAGGGCCTGTTGTGTACACAGAACAGGGGATTTCTCTAGGCTGGACAGGGGTTCAGAGCACAGACGTCCCTCAGCTTGAAGCAAAAGGTGAGAACTAACGGAAGGCAAGGGCACAGTTTATTTCTTACCAAGGCCTGAAAGCTAGGTGGAGGGGAGGTGTATGCATGCCAGCAGCAGGTCATGCTAAGGCGCTGCAGTCATGTCTGACTCTGTCCAACCCTATGGACTTGATGGACTGCAAGGTTCCTCTGTCCATGGGATTCTCTAGGCAAGAATACTGGAGTGGATTTCCATGCCCTCCTCCAGGGGATCTTCCCAACCCAGGAATCTAAACCACATCTCTTACGTCCCCTTCATTGGTAGACGTGTTCTTTACTGCTAATGCCACCTGAGTGTAGAGGGTTAGCTTTCCCCAGATACAGACCCCCAAGCAGGACTTGCATGTGGTGGGGAGTTCTCCTTGGGAGCAGTAACTCAGAGGGAGGCAGTGAGAGGAACCAATTGGGCAGAGGTAGGCGGCCCACTCCAGTACTCTTGCCTGGAAAATCCCATGGATGGAGGAGCCTGGTAGGCTGCAGTCCATGGGGTCACGAAGAGTCGGACACGACTGAGCGACTTCACCTTCAGTTTTCACTTTCATGCATTGGAGACGGAAATGGCAACCCACTCCAGTGTTCTTGCCTGGAGAATTCCAGGGATGGGGGAGCCTGGTGGGCTGCCGTCTATGGGGTCGCGCAGAGTCAGACACGACTGAAGTGACTTAGCAGCAGCAGCAGCAGCAGCAGGCAGTCACATGCCAGGCAGTGGTAGCAGAGGCTTCGGGCAGCCCCAGGGGAACTCTAGAGCTGGGACAGACCTTTAGAGGTATCTCAAATCGAGGCAAGGGTATCGGGCCTTGACCCCACATGGACCCGTCACCAGAGGCAGGCTACCTTGGGCAAAGGAGCTTCCCAGAGAGGGCCTCAGCTGAGGTCTGTCTGCAGCCACACCTTCAGGCCTGGGTCCTGAGGGAAGGTGCCCCAGAGCACCCACAACAGTAGCACAATGGTGAGAATGTGGGCGTCCTTGTCGGCCTCCATCCCTGGGGCTTGAGAGCTGTTACCTGCCCTGTGTCTAAGGCAGCTTTGCACAGAATCAGTGCTATCGAGATGTGCAGGAAAGTGTTGGGATGGTGGTGGAGGCGTGCACAAATCTTTCTCTAGGGTACCCTGGTCTGGCTAATCACAGATTTCAAGCTTTGGGTCTGGGCAGCTCAGTGACAATCTGGACAGTGCCCAGATGATTGTGACCAGAAGCTGGTCAGCCAGTTGGCAGGCTGGGTACAGCGCCCAGGGTTGTTCAGTCTAGAGAAGGCAAACTGAAGGGAGGATGTAGTAACAGCTGCTGCAGGAAAAGTTAGACTTGCACTGTTTTGCTCCAGAAAGGCAGACCCAAGACTAATGGGTACAGATGAGAAGGAAGCAGATTTTATTTCAATAAGAAAAATGTTGACTGTGTAACAGCGTCTCAAAACAGAATGTTCTGCCCCAGGAGGCAGCAAGTGTGTCCCATCATCTCAAATCTCTGAAATTTGGGAGCTGTGATTCACGATGGTTCAATGGACACATGGTGGTGGGTTTGCAGTAAGGGATATGGTCTTGAAGGCTTTTGATGTTATGATCTCCTCAAGTCCGGCCCTTCCCTGGAGGCCGTAATCATCTCGCCAACATTCCAAAAGTATCCGACCTCTCAGCCTTCGGTGTGATGGTGACCTCATTGCCTACTTGGCAGTGGTTTTCATTTCTGGATGGTTCTAATGAAGGTAAAGTTCCCCCATTTCCTTCTCCCCAGTGCAATACTGACCATCCCCCATCACTTAAATTGGAAGGAGAAGAAATCAAAAGCCCAACAGTACAGATGAGCACTCCTTTCTCCTTGCTGTCTGCACAGAACAATCGCTGAGCCTGGCCTTTGTTCCTGGTGCCTGCAGCAGCAGTGTGGAGGGAGAATAAATGCCCCTTCTTTGGAGAGTGCTAAAAGACCCAAGAAATCGCAAAATCGCTTTCACGGAATCAGTGAGTAAGGAGGACAGCCTCCGCTGCTGTGTCTTTCACTGGCTTCTGACTGGGCCCTTACAATTGCCGGACTTGCAGTGGGCTTGACAGAATGGATTAGACTCCGGCTGGAACATTCTACAGTGGCACGATCCAAGAGTGGCAGGCCCAGCAGCTGTCATTTGTATGAGTGCATTTGAGGCCAGTGGGGTCTGCAGGAGGGACAGCCATGGGAATCCAAAATCTTTTGTGAGCCCAGAGGCCCGAGGCTGCTCAACCACTGTGCCCAAGGCCAAGGTCAGAGCAAATACTCTGCAGGTTTGAGAGAGAGAAAGAGGCCCATATGTGCATCTCAAGGGCACCAAGTTACAAAAGGTAGAGAACACATCTCAAGCTGATGAGTGAGTTGCCTTCAGCAAATCTCATCTATGAGAGGAAACAGCCCCAAACCCCAAATCAGAAAAAGTTTTGGGAGAGAACAGTAAAAAAAATGAAAATCTGAATTTTAACCATGTCTATGAACATTTTCACAGGAGAGATAAGGGCAGTGGGTACAGAATGAGTTAATGCTGCCAAAAGGATCAAGAGGAAAAACAATGGTGTTTACAAATAAACCAGGGAAAAGGCGCACTTGGGAAAAACAGGTCCATAAATAAGTAAAGGGGATTGAAATCTACTGCGAGTATAACAAGACCGAGGCACTGAATTGCTTTTTCCTATCTGTCTTTTACATGGGAAATAACAAGAAAATGCGAGGAGCTGTCATGATTTCCAGTGGGAGGCCGTAACCGTGAGCCCGGGATGGGAGCCCACTGGGAAAGCCTGGGCCACGGCAGAAAGTTCTTCACACGCTCCCTGTGACCCCAGACGACCCAGAGTCTCAGCCTGGCTTTCATGCTGCTCCCTGACCTGCCCCTCCCCCCGCCCCCACCAACAAGCCCGATCAGCCTCATCCCAGGCTTTAGCCTCTGTGGTCCAGGTGCCTCTGCCCCATTGAACCACTAGTGTTATCCTAGTGCCATCCAAGCCAACCACATTCTTGGGCTCTCTCCCCTTCCTGGACAGAACACCACCTCAGTCACCAGCCAGCCTCACCGTCTGCGCATCACCACTGCCCTCCACCTCCCAGGGACCCACCTCGAAGGTCAAAGCTCTTCTTTTTTCCAGTCTCTCTTTCCAAATCCCACCTTGGTTATCAACTCTGTGGCTTTCCCCTGCTTTCCCAAAGCTCTGCACCATTGTTTTCCAAACCTCCATTACTCACTTCTCTCACTCTACACAAGCATTTGCATATACACGTTTCTCCATCGAGACTCCCTTTACCACTGCTAATCTTCCAACTCGGAGAAGGCAGTGGCACCCACCCACTCCAGTACTCTTGCCTGGAAAATCCATGGACAGTGAAGCCTGGTGGGCTGCAGTCCATGNGTAGTTTCTGTTACACAACAAAGTGAATCATTTATAAGTATCCACATATCCCTTCCCTCTTGAGACTCCCTCCCACCTCCCTCCATCCCAGCCCTCTAGGTCATCACAGAGCACATGTTTTTAGAGTAGTGAATTCATATTCACTCTTATAAAGAGATTACAACGCCTCTCCTGTGGTTCGGCACTGTCTTTAACTTTATTTCTTGTTTGTACCTGGCAACCGTTCTGTCCCCTTCTTGGTTATCCTGTCAATGGAGAGTGCAAACGTTGGGAAGACAAATGGGCAGAAAATGAGTCTGGGAAAATGAAAGAAGCTGGAAGGCATTTATAAAAGGAGACAGTCCTTCTAGGGACAGAAGAGCAAGTCTGAGCATCAGCTTCAGAGGCAGTGCTGGGAGCCAGCATTTGCCATCCAATATACTCTGCCTACAGGCTCCTGAGTGTATCAGAGTCCACGTGAATGTTGGGGTCGTCCACCTCTGTCGTGAGAAGAGAAAATGCCTAAGACAGTCCTTCTAGGGACAGAAGAGCAAGTCTGAGCATCAGCTTCAGAGGCAGTGCTGGGAGCCAGCATTTGCCATCCAATATACTCTGCCTACAGGCTCCTGAGTGTATCAGAGTCCACGTGAATGTTGGGGTCGTCCACCTCTGTCGTGAGAAGAGAAAATGCCTGTCTCCCTAAGGCATGGTAGATTCACTTTTATTCAGAAGATGGCCTGCATGGAAAGAAAATTACTGTGTGTGTGTGTGTGTGTGTGTGTGTGTGTGTGTTGGAGAGAGAATGGCAATAAAACAGCTAGGTCTCAAGGTAAGAGTGTGGGAGCCAAGTCACTCAGCTAAAGGAGGACAGGGTTGAATACTGTTCCCCAGGGGCGATGGCTGGGTGGATGAGTGGTCAGCCCCTGTCCAGGTAGAGGGTTTCTTGGCACCTGGGACTTTGGGCAGGGGGGTGAAATGAACAGAAGAAACTAACACTCACAAGCTGCTTCCTTGGCTTTGAACTGGTCCTAGGGGTCTGCTGGGTGTCAACAAGCAGGATGCTGCCTTCCTGAGGGCCTAAGGGTTTCTCATCCTCCCCATCCAGCCCAGACTCCTTGGTGGATCAGCTCCAGTTCTTTTATAACTGCCTGGGGTATCAGGGGCGTGGTGACAGTCAAGAGCATGGAGCTAACAGCAGAAGGAAGAGGCTGCAATGACCTTGGGAACTAGGAGTCAGGGGAAAGAGGATGGAGTATGTGGAGAGAAGCAGGAGGAAGTGGGTGTAGCCATGGGCAGAGCAATGCTACAGGCAGCAGGCGCAGAACAGTGGGGAAAGAGGACAGGACTCTGCGAGATGATGCAGAGTAGGCTCTGGGTCTTCCTCCCTGAGACATCCTGGCCCCTTGAAGGGGAAAGTGAGAGAGGGCCTGTTGTGTACACAGAACAGGGGATTTCTCTAGGCTGGACAGGGGTTCAGAGCACAGACGTCCCTCAGCTTGAAGCAAAAGGTGAGAACTAACGGAAGGCAAGGGCACAGTTTATTTCTTACCAAGGCCTGAAAGCTAGGTGGAGGGGAGGTGTATGCATGCCAGCAGCAGGTCATGCTAAGGCGCTGCAGTCATGTCTGACTCTGTCCAACCCTATGGACTTGATGGACTGCAAGGTTCCTCTGTCCATGGGATTCTCTAGGCAAGAATACTGGAGTGGATTTCCATGCCCTCCTCCAGGGGATCTTCCCAACCCAGGAATCTAAACCACATCTCTTACATCCCCTTCATTGGTAGACGTGTTCTTTACCGCTAGTGCCACCTGAGTGTAGAGGGTTAGCTTTCCCCAGATACAGACCCCCAAGCAGGACTTGCATGTGGTGGGGAGTTCTCCTTGGGAGCAGTAACTCAGAGGGAGGCAGTGAGAGGAACCAATTGGGCAGAGGTAGGCGGCCCACTCCAGTACTCTTGCCTGGAAAATCCCATGGATGGAGGAGCCTGGTAGGCTGCAGTCCATGGGGTCACGAAGAGTCGGACACGACTGAGCGACTTCACCTTCAGTTTTCACTTTCATGCACTGGAGACGGAAATGGCAACCCACTCCAGTGTTCTTGCCTGGAGAATTCCAGGGATGGGGGAGCCTGGTGGGCTGCCGTCTATGGGGTCGCGCAGAGTCAGACACGACTGAAGTGACTTAGCAGCAGCAGCAGCAGCAGCAGGCAGTCACATGCCAGGCAGTGGTAGCAGAGGCTTCGGGCAGCCCCAGGGGAACTCTAGAGCTGGGACAGACCTTTAGAGGTATCTCAAATCGAGGCAAGGGTATCGGGCCTTGACCCCACATGGACCCGTCACCAGAGGCAGGCTACCTTGGGCAAAGGAGCTTCCCAGAGAGGGCCTCAGCTGAGGTCTGTCTGCAGCCACACCTTCAGGCCTGGGTCCTGAGGGAAGGTGCCCCAGAGCACCCACAACAGTAGCACAATGGTGAGAATGTGGGCGTCCTTGTCGGCCTCCATCCCTGGGGAGTGAGAGCTGTTACCTGCCCTGTGTCTAAGGCAGCTTTGCACAGAATCAGTGCTATCGAGATGTGCAGGAAAGTGTTGGGATGGTGGTGGAGGCGTGCACAAATCTTTCTCTAGGGTACCCTGGTCTGGCTAATCACAGATTTCAAGCTTTGGGTCTGGGCAGCTCAGTGACAATCTGGACAGTGCCCAGATGATTGTGACCAGAAGCTGGTCAGCCAGTTGGCAGGCTGGGTACAGCGCCCAGGGTTGTTCAGTCTAGAGAAGGCAAACTGAAGGGAGGATGTAGTAACAGCTGCTGCAGGAAAAGTTAGACTTGCACTGTTTTGCTCCAGAAAGGCAGACCCAAGACTAATGGGTACAGATGAGAAGGAAGCAGATTTTATTTCAATAAGAAAAATGTTGACTGTGTAACAGCGTCTCAAAACAGAATGTTCTGCCCCAGGAGGCAGCAAGTGTGTCCCATCATCTCAAATCTCTGAAATTTGGGAGCTGTGATTCACGATGGTTCAATGGACACATGGTGGTGGGTTTGCAGTAAGGGATATGGTCTTGAAGGCTTTTGATGTTATGATCTCCTCAAGTCCGGCCCTTCCCTGGATGCCGTAATCATCTCGCCAACATTCCAAAAGTATCCGACCTCTCAGCCTTCGGTGTGATGGTGACCTCATTGCCTACTTGGCAGTGGTTTTCATTTCTGGATGGTTCTAATGAAGGTAAAGTTCCCCCATTTCCTTCTCCCCAGTGCAATACTGACCATCCCCCATCACTTAAATTGGAAGGAGAAGAAATCAAAAGCCCAACAGTACAGATGAGCACTCCTTTCTCCTTGCTGTCTGCACAGAACAATCGCTGAGCCTGGCCTTTGTTCCTGGTGCCTGCAGCAGCAGTGTGGAGGGAGAATAAATGCCCCTTCTTTGGAGAGTGCTAAAAGACCCAAGAAATCGCAAAATCGCTTTCACGGAATCAGTGAGTAAGGAGGACAGCCTCCGCTGCTGTGTCTTTCACTGGCTTCTGACTGGGCCCTTACAATTGCCGGACTTGCAGTGGGCTTGACAGAATGGATTAGACTCCGGCTGGAACATTCTACAGTGGCACGATCCAAGAGTGGCAGGCCCAGCAGCTGTCATTTGTATGAGTGCATTTGAGGCCAGTGGGGTCTGCAGGAGGGACAGCCATGGGAATCCAAAATCTTTTGTGAGCCCAGAGGCCCGAGGCTGCTCAACCACTGTGCCCAAGGCCAAGGTCAGAGCAAATACTCTGCAGGTTTGAGAGAGAGAAAGAGGCCCATATGTGCATCTCAAGGGCACCAAGTTACAAAAGGTAGAGAACACATCTCAAGCTGATGAGTGAGTTGCCTTCAGCAAATCTCATCTATGAGAGGAAACAGCCCCAAACCCCAAATCAGAAAAAGTTTTGGGAGAGAACAGTAAAAAAAATGAAAATCTGAATTTTAACCATGTCTATGAACATTTTCACAGGAGAGATAAGGGCAGTGGGTACAGAATGAGTTAATGCTGCCAAAAGGATCAAGAGGAAAAACAATGGTGTTTACAAATAAACCAGGGAAAAGGCGCACTTGGGAAAAACAGGTCCATAAATAAGTAAAGGGGATTGAAATCTACTGCGAGTATAACAAGACCGAGGCACTGAATTGCTTTTTCCTATCTGTCTTTTACATGGGAAATAACAAGAAAATGCGAGGAGCTGTCATGATTTCCAGTGGGAGGCCGTAACCGTGAGCCCGGGATGGGAGCCCACTGGGAAAGCCTGGGCCACGGCAGAAAGTTCTTCACACGCTCCCTGTGACCCCAGACGACCCAGAGTCTCAGCCTGGCTTTCATGCTGCTCCCTGACCTGCCCCTCCCCCCGCCCCCACCAACAAGCCCGATCAGCCTCATCCCAGGCTTTAGCCTCTGTGGTCCAGGTGCCTCTGCCCCATTGAACCACTAGTGTTATCCTAGTGTCATCCAAGCCAACCACATTCTTGGGCTCTCTCCCCTTCCTGGACAGAACACCACCTCAGTCACCAGCCAGCCTCACCGTCTGCGCATCACCACTGCCCTCCACCTCCCAGGGACCCACCTCGAAGGTCAAAGCTCTTCTTTTTTCCAGTCTCTCTTTCCAAATCCCACCTTGGTTATCAACTCTGTGGCTTTCCCCTGCTTTCCCAAAGCTCTGCACCATTGTTTTCCAAACCTCCATTACTCACTTCTCTCACTCTACACAAGCATTTGCATATACACGTTTCTCCATCGAGACTCCCTTTACCACTGCTAATCTTCCAACTCGGAGAAGGCAGTGGCACCCACCCACTCCAGTACTCTTGCCTGGAAAATCCATGGACAGTGAAGCCTGGTGGGCTGCAGTCCATGGAGTTGCTAAGAGCTGGACACGACTGAGCAACTTCACTTTCACTTTTCACTTTCATGCATTGCAGGAACTGGCAACCCACTCCAGTGTTCTTGCCTGGAGAATCCCAGGGACAGGGGAGCCTGGTGGGCTGTCGTCTCTGGGGTCACACAGAGTCGGACATGACTGAAGCGACTTAGCAGCAGCAGCAGCAGTCTTCTGACTCTGTGTGTCCCGCTTGGTGTCTATCTTGGTGTCAGGAACAAATCAGGACTATTGTTTTCTCCCCAGGCCGAGCAGTAGAATCCTGATGAGTCTGTCAGAACACACCAATGGCTGTGCACCGTAACAGACTCATGAAATCCAACATGTCCAGGGACTGAACCTGGCCTCGTTGTTCCTGTTTAGCCGATAAGTTGTGTCTGATTCTTCTGTGACCCCTCGGGCTGTAGCCTGCCGGGCTCCTCTGTCCATGGGATTTCCCAGGCAAGAATGCTGGAGTGGGTGGCCATGCTCTTCTCTAGGGGATCTTCCCAACCCAGGGATCGAGCCCATGTCTCCTGCATTGCAGGTGGATTATTTACTGCTGAGCCACTGGGGAAGCCCCAGCGTTTGTATAGTTTAGAAGATCCTAGTTGATTCGATGCCCAGTGAGGGTTCCCATCACTAGTACAAGGTCTCAAAGTGTGGTTCCCAGACCAGCAGCATCAGCATTACCCAAAAACTTGTTAGAAATGCACATTCTCCAGCCCACCCCAGCCCTACTGAATCAGAAACTCTAAGGTGGAGCCCAGGATTTCACACTTTGGCGAGCCCCCCAGGGTGTTCTGATGCACACTGAAGGTTGAGAACAGCTGTTGTGCTAGGTGCAAGCAGATCAACAATCACTGAAATGAGATGTCTGAAATATTCACCCTAACACCACCTCTCTCCGTTTGATGGCCCGCATTACTTCCCGTAACAGGTGCAATCGATAAGCCCATGGTCTTGGCGTCTTGTTCTTTGTCTTCCTTTTATTTCTTCCCAGCAGGAATCATTTAATAACCAACCCACACACCTCACAGGACTTTGCTGGACAAGGACCAGCCCCTGGAGAGGAAAATTTTCAGAGAGTTCGCCTCCAACTCTTTGGGGCACGTTTAGTTGTGAAAGCTTTTACTCCAGTGGCCTCTTGAACCATATAGGTCTGAACTGTGCAAGTACATTTGTATACAAGTTTTTTTTTAACAGTTGTTATCCATACAATGCAGTAGGGCTTCCCAGTTGGCACAACATTCCTGCCAGTGCCGGAGACATAAGAGACACAGGTTCTATCCCCGGGTTGGGAAGACAGCCTGGAGGAGGGGATGGCAACCCACCCTAGTACTCTTGTCTGGAGAATCCCATGGACGGAGGAGCCAGGCAGGCTATAGTCTGTGGGGTAATACAGAGTCAGGCATGACTGAAGCGACCTTAACATGTATGCATAACGCAGTGCAGATATGGAGGAACCATGGATACAGAGGGGCTGGAGGACCAACTCTAAATTACATGCAGATTTTCAACCGTGGGGCTTGGGTGGGGAGGGTTGACATACCTACTACCCATGTTGTTCAAGGTCAACTGTAACGGAATTCTGCACACTCAGGCCACTTCCATCTTTCTGCTGATCTGACCTTCCCGTTATCTTCTCACTTAACCACTTCTCAAGACTCTTTATTTGACACAACAGAACATGATAGATCTTCACCTTGTAGCTCTCGTGACCTCATTCCTACTCAGCTTGAATGATTTGAAGTCAGTGCACCCCAAACTGAACTCTTAAACTTTTTCTTCCTTTACGTGCCTCAGCACAGAGGCTGGAGCCGCCCCCGCCCGGCTGCTCAAGCCAGAAATATGAGTTTTATTCTCACTTCCTCTCTCTTCTTCACCCTTAAACCCAATCCCTCTCCGTGTCCTGTTAACTTCTCTTTTCTAAATCTCACAACGGTCCCCTGTCCTCTGACTGCTTCCTTTCATTCCCGCCCTTCTCATTTCTCTTGGGGATTCCTCCCTGAGCCTGCGAATCCGTCTTCTCATCTCCACAGTGTAAATTCCTTCAGCAGAAGCTCTCCATTCCCTTTCAGGATAAAACCCTAGATTCTTATGTTGGCACCCAAAGCCTCCTATCAGCTCTGCTCTGCCCTGACCCCTGAGCTCAGCTCCAGTGCCTGTCTCCTGGCTGCTGGGATCCCTGGAACCCATCTTATCTTCATGACTAACGGTGAGACATCATCTCCCTGTGAACTGCATTTCCCATGTCTTTGCCGAATCAATTCCTATGGATACTTCAAACTGGGTTTCTTCCACTTTCTTTGCAAGTCATTCTGTGGTCCCCAGTAATAGACAGTGTTTCTCTGTGACTCCAGAACATCCCAAATGTACCTCCATTGAATACATTTTACCCAGTGGGGTGTATGTATTTCCTAGGGTGGCCATACCGAGTGCCCCAGACTGGGTGGTTGAAAACAGTAGAAGCACATGGCCTCCTAGTTCTGGAGGCCAGAAGCCTGAAATCAAGGTGTTTGCAGGGCCATGTTCCCCCTGAAGATTATTTCTTGCCTCTTCCGGCTTCTCCCTAGCCCTAGATGTTCCTTGACTTGCCGCTACATTCCCCCAGTCGCTCTCTCTCTCCACGGTGTTGTCTGTGTGTGTCTATATCTTCACCTAGTCACCTTCTAAAAGCATCAGTCTCATCAGAGTAGGGACCCACTTTACTCCTGTGCGACCTCATGTTAACTGATCACATCTGCAAGGACCTAATTTCCAAATAAGGTAACATCCTGCACACCTGAGGATTAGGGCTTTAATATCATTTTTTGTTGGGACACAATTCTACCCATAACACAACGTATGATAATAAGCCATTGATTTATCAGATTCATTCATTAGATTGTGAGTCCTTTTGCAGAAGAGCTAAATCTTACTTGACTTTATTTTCCCAGTGATGGGTGTAGTGTTTGACACATAGTAAATCCTTAGTAATTGTTGGCTGACTGCATGAACAAAGAAACACGTATGTTAATTTTCCTTCTAACAGACATCTCAGTTCATCAAGGTCTTCTAATTCTCCTCTACTTTAGGTGATTCCCAGCAAGGCCACTCTTTAATAGCATTATATTTTAAAAGCATCGCATCATTAAGTTTTTGAACTCTGAAGTTCTCCACAGCCTCCCAGCTTCTCCTTGCCCCACTCCAACCTCCCAAAGACTCTTTGACTTCTTTTTTCAATATCCAACAAATCCATTGTCTCTTTCCTGGCTCCAGGCAGCCTAGACCCCAAGCAAAGGCATCCCTGTCATATTCTGTCTCTCTTTCCTGGCCCCTTCCAGCCTTTATGAGAGCTTTCTATTTGCTTCTCTGCTACTCCACATCTTCTTAGAGCTAGAGAGAATCCTGGAGAAACCTGCTAATGGGTGTTCTTTCTGTAATTCCAACCAGGGATTCAGAGCAGCATCGAGTCTTCTTATTCATCCCTTGTCATGGGCTGAAAACCTTTCCCTCTCCTTGATTACTCAGTTCTGTCCCAGACCCTGGCTTTCAGCTCCTAACCTCAGATCTGACTTAGCAAAATCAAAGCTATGTGGCACAGGCTCCCTTTCCTTCCTTCTATCTACTTTCAGTCTGTCCTCGTCTTTACCCTGCCTCACTCCTGTCTTTGAAATGGCTGTGTTCTTCTCAGTGCTAAAGCTAAATTCCCCACCTTAATCCGTCATTCTAGCTCTTCTTACTTTCTAGACACCCTTGCTGTCCAATCAACTATTTCTTGCATCGTTTGTATCCAGACACCTTCTGTCCTTTATTCAAATGTCAAATGATCCCTTGACCTTATTCTTGGTCCCTTTTATTTTTCTCATTTACTTTCATTACCTAAATTTCTTAAGGAAAATATCTACATATTGTCTCTGTTTTTATAGTCAGTTAATTTTTTCATGAAGACTGTTGATGCAGGTGTTATAATTATTACCTGGAAACTCTGCTTGGTGATTCTTTTATTTTTCCTCTAATACAGATGGACACCACACACACACACATGCTTGCTTATTTATAATAATCGAAATCATTAATTAATTTTTTTTTCTTGAGAGTTTACTGTGTGTTGGGTTCTGCTAAGAACTGAATATACCATTGGGGAGGGAGGTAGGAGGGGGGTCCAGGATGGGGAACACATGAACACCCATGGCTGATTCATGTCAATGTATGGCAAAGCCCACTACAATATTGTAGCTTAATTAGCTGCCAGTTAAATAAATATTTTTTAAAAATTAATGCAGATATCATGAGGAGTAGACTTGCAAGGCTCCTGCCCTCAAGGTATAAACAGTCTGATGAGGAAGGCACTAGAACAAACAAGAAAACAGACTCAAAACAGAGTACTTATGGGTTGTGAAAATACTGCGAGGGAAAAGAAAGGGCTAACAGAACCACTGAAGTGAGGGGAGGAAATGGGTAACTTGAAATCTGAGGTCTCTGCGGCTGTGTTCCCACTGAAACTGAGAGATGAGAAAGCAGCGGCCAGCTGAGGATGCGGTACAAGGCTTTGTAGGACTAACATACCCTGGATGGTCTCTTGGGTTGAGAAAAGCCTGGCCCCTGTAGGAACCGTTAGGGTCCACGACTCTGGTGTAACAAACAGGGAGAGAGGCCTTGGAAGAAGTTGGTGAGGTAGGGAAGGGTCAGGGGCACCCTGAGGGGCCAGTCAGGAATTTAAAGGGTGAGACAGGATCAGGTTTGTATGGAAAGATCTCCCCCAGGGCTTAAGCCTCACCTTCTCAGACAGGCTCTCCTTAAGCATTCACACCCAAGGGCCACACTCCTTTCTTCGGAGCACTGGCATCAACTGTGATGACTATAAATTCTTTAGTGTAAACTCATGATGCAGAACCTGACTCTCTTCACTTCTGTTCACCTCTGGGTCCCCAGAACACAGAACTTGGCCCGTGCTAACTGCTGAGCACATATATGCTGAGCAAATGAATGAATGGATGGTTCTACCTCATCAGTCTTCTGTTATTTTCGACAGTGTAACCTCGCTGAGCCTCAGTGATCTTATCTATTAATATGAAATAGAGGTAAATGGGGATGGTAAATGATTGATCAGTCGCTTGTTATTATCAATACTCGCTCTGCTCCTCCCATGGCCCCTGTTTTCACTCCCATTCTCTTTCTGTATTTCCTTCTCTTTTAAATGCCAGCCCTGCTTGTCTCGCTGCCTACTCCACATCTCGCCAGATGCTCTCAGTTAAAACTCAGTCTTTTCCCTCCCACCTCCTCATCTCTGCTTGGGAGTGCAGACGTGTCCTCATCTCATTAACCCTTCCAGCCAGAGCAGCCCAACAACTCCCCTTTGTCCCCCGTAGCACCAGGGAGAATGATGTTCACGGAGATTGTTGCAGGGTCTTTGGCATCTGAGAGCACTGAGCTGGAGCCTGGACTCTGCCAAGCGTTAGCTGTGGGACTTTGCCACATGCTATTTATCTTTCCTAAGCCTCACTTTCCCCATCTATCAAATGGAAATACTATAGGCTTCCCTAGCGGTTCAGCGGTAAAGAAGCCACATGCCAGTGTTGGAGACCCAGATTCAATCTCTGGGTTGGGAAGATCCCCTGGAGAAGGAAATGGCAACTCATTCTTGCCTGGGAAATCCCATGCACAGAGGAACCTGGCAGGCTACATACAGTCCACGGGGTCACAAGAGTCAGATTCAACTTAGCGACTAAACCACCAAACCTTAGTGCCTATATCTCAAAAGTTTTTAGGAGAATTAAGTGAAATGATAAATATAAAGCCCTTGGCTCATTGACTGCCAGTAAATGTACAGTAAATGATGATTTTTACTTGCTTTATCATAAAAATTGACAAACCAAATGTCATGGGTTGTTTACCATCATTCTCACACCATTTGACCATGATCCCAGACAGGGACCCATCTTTCATCTGTGTGTCTCAGCACTCCCCATTACATCCGGCTCATCAGAGGTGCTGAATCACGGCTCAAGGAATGACTCACTTCATTAATGAAGTCCTTGATGACAGAGAATGTGTATTAAATCATTTCTGTGTCCCTTGATGGTGTTTAGCAATGCAATTGGTTAATTCATATTTTTCAAGTAAATAAATAAAGGAATGAGTGAATGAGGGATTGAATAAATAGTGAAATTTGCTAAGTGACACGTTGAATGGAAGCAGATTAGTGGATATGAAAGGACTTTGGGGAAAGGGTAAAAGGGCTGTACTCATATTAAAGACAAGTCCTTGGTGGCTATTGTGATTCTCCCCTGGTTCCCTGGCTTATTTACATTGTCAGTTTCCCTTCACATAAAATCACAGAAATGGAGGAAGCTGTCTCTTCTCCTGTATATCCTCTGCCTCTCATCTGTCACTCTCCTTTCGTGTTAGTGTTGTTCACTCTCCTACCTCCTCACTGAAATTGAAGGGGTGCATCTGTGGAGGAGGAGGGAGTCCCAGGTTTGTACCCTTCTCTTACCGTTAGGTCACACTCCACAGCAAGTAAGTGTTGAGCCATATTTCTTGTGCAGAGATGGATTTGCACAGATCCATCACTAAGCTCCTGTCCTGTGCATTTGTGAGCAAAGATGGGTATCTAGCGATATCTGGTGCAGGCTTTGCCCATAGGCAGGAGTAGGAGAGACTAACAGGCTTTCAGGAGGATAGAACTTGAGACCCTGGCTGCATTAGCCCAGAGTGAGAAATCAACTGAGCCTGTAGATACAGAGTCCAGAGAAAAATAGGGAAGGAAACTTATATTTAGAAAGTGACAACTGTATGTCAGTCATTGTCCTGAAACTGTGTTTATTTGTTTATTCTTCTACAGCCCTAGAAGTAACAGGCAGGTACTATTATCACACTTTCACAGGGAAAGAAAGTGAGGGCTGAAAAGGGTAAATATCTGGTCAGTTCCACCACTGGCAAGGAGCTGAAGTCCAGACCTTGGACTTGAAGGGGGATCTGACTCCAGAGCCCGCCCATAAAATCTGAGTCTTTTGGGGTAATTTATGTGAACGACTGAAGGCCCAGGTGTGTATGAAGGAGACTCTGCTGTCAGGGGCTCCTCTCCCCGGTCTGCTCTCAATGTCCACAGAAGCTGCCAGGGGGTTAAGAGAGATGGCAGAGAGCAACTCTGAGTCCTACCAGCCATCTGACCACACCTCACTCGGCCCCCAAAGGAAGTGTTGCAGTAGCCGTGGCAAGGTGTGTGAGTTTGTGAATGAGTGTGTGTGTCATGTACACAGACACTTGTATGTATGCATGTGTGTATGTATGTAGGGGGGTGTATCTGTATCTGTGAGTGAATTTATAAACGTATGAAAATCTCAGTGCTGTATGTGCTATGCTGTGCTTAGTCGCTGAATCACGTCCGACTTTGTGGCCCCATGGACTGTATCCCGCCAGGCCCTTCTATCCATGGTGCCTCTCCAGGCAATACTGGAGTGGTTGCCATGCCCTCCTCCAGGGGATCTTCCCGACTCAGGGATTGAACCTGTGTCTTTTCTGTCTCCTGCACTGTCAGGCAACTCTTTTACTACTAGCGCCACCTGGGAAGCCCATTATGTTAATAATACCTAGTAATAAACTATTAGGAGTGGACCATCTCAAGTAGGATCTGGCAGCCTTATGGGAGGGGGTGTTTATCCTGGGACAGCACTGTGGGATGATCCAAAATCCAAAGTGATACATGCAGCCAGTGGAACAAGTGTCCCAAGCCCAGGGGTCGAACCCAGGTCTCCCGCATCAAAGGCAGATTCTTTACTATCTGAGCCACTAGGGAAATACATGAATACTGGAGTGGGTAGTCTATTCCCTTCTCCAGGGGATCTTCCCAACCCAGGAATAGAACCGGGGTCTCCTCCAATGCAGGTGGATTTTTTACCGGCTGAGCTACCAGTGTAGCCACAATTTTGTATAATATTGCTTTAATGAAAGTGACCCACTAAAATCAAAATGACAATTAAAAAAAATACACCTTATATAATTATAATGAAACTTGGGATATCTTAATTCATCAATAAAGGGAATAGGAAGGAACTCAGTATGCTTTGTTCCTCATTATTATTCAGAAATTTAAAAAATGGGTTCCAGTGAATCCTTAGTCTAGACTGTAATTTCTGTTTTTATGGCAATCATGTTGTATCGATAACCAAACTCATTTGTAAAGATTGACAGAGGGTGTGAGTGTACATATGTTAGGTCCGCAATTGTCAACCTATTGTGTGCATTAGAACCAGCTGCCTAACTTTTAAAAAATACTGATGCCTGACCCCACCCTAGATAGCTGGATGGGAGCAACTAAAATTTAAGAAGCGTTGTGCCCATGTGTGGTGTGAGTCTGATGTACCCCAGAGTTTGAGAACCATTATGCCAGACAGCACTTAAGAGAGATGCAGGGACAAATGAGATTCAGTAGCTATAAGCAGTGCAAGGACACCCAAAGAGGAAGACAGGTGACTTTAATACCACATGGTACATCACAGACTGTCCAATGAAAACACAGGCAAAGGAGCAGGTAATTCTTGGACATTATAGACAGCATTTGCCCCCAACCCCCTACCGGCACCTAGAAGCCAGCAGTGGGCAAGCCAGGTCAAAACACAGACAATGTCCTTGTCTGTAGACCTGGTGCTAGTTTTGTACATTTTCTCAGTAGCTCTGTGCTCATGGTGGTGAGAAGAGGAGGCAAGGCATAGGGCAAAGTGCGGGCTCTGTGATCCACGATAACACTCACCTGTGCCCTTGCTGGCTGAGTGACCTTAGGCAACTGACTTAGCCATGCTCAACCTTGGAAACCTGAGCGTGAGAACTCTACAGCTGTGTGGCTCCCCGGGTAGTAGTGAAAGCCTGTGCTGATGTGTGTGCCGCACTGAACGTGTGCCTGCCTGGCACGTGGTCGGTGCTCAATGAATGACAGCTACTATTTCCAACTTTTTCTGACCCACTCAAGATTTTCTCCTTCCGCTTTATATAATCTTTGATCTCAGAATATACAGGGGAACTGCAAGTCTCTAGGCCAGCTTTGCCCAACTGAGGACATATGGACTCAGCCTTCTAGGATGTTCCCTGAGTCTGCTGAAGCAGATGCTTATCCTTTCTCCCCATAAGGCAAGTGACAGGAATGTCTTCTGCAAACCTGGGGCCCATGCCCATGTTTCCTCACTGCTGTAATTCTCTGACATGCTTTGTGTTGACAAAAAAGGTTAAGTGTGGATTCTGTATTTATATGTACAGTGTCTGTGTGTATATGGGTGTATGGGTTTCCCTGATGGTTCAGATGATAAAGAATCTGCCTGCAGTGCGGGAGACCCATGTTCTATCCCTGGGTCAGAGAGATCCCCTGGAGAAGGAGATGGCTACCCACTCCAGTATTCATGCCTGGAGAATTCCACGGACAGAAGAAGCTGGTAGGCTACAGTCTATGGGGTCACGTTAGCATTCTACAGAGTGTATTAGCATTCTACAGAGTGTATTAGCATTCTACAGAGAAACAAAACCAATAGGATGTAGAATATAAAGAAGGATGTAAGGCACTGGCCCATGTGATTATGGAGGCTGATAAGTCCCAAGGTTTGCAGTCAGCAATCAGGAAGCCCAGGAGACGCAATAGGATAGTTGGATATGAGTCCAGAGGCCTGAGATCTAGGAGAAGTGAATGATGTAGCCCCAGTTGGCTCAAGACCCAAGAAAAATCAGTGTTTACCTTTGAGCGTAAAGGCAGAAAAATTGGATGTCTCAGTTTGAAGCCATTAGGCAGAAGGCCTTCTCTCTTACTTTGGGGAGGATGAGTCTTCTAATCCTATTCAGACCTTCAGCTGATTGGATGAGGCCCATCCAGATTGTGGAGGGCCATCTGCTTTATTCAGTCTACCAATTCAAATGTTAATCCCATTCAAACATCCTCACCACAATACACAGACTAATGTGTGACCAAATATCTAGGCACCCTGTGGCCCAGTCAAGTGGGCTCATAAAATTAGCCACCATGCTGTGTGTACTTGTCTTCACTGCCACTTTTGGGGGGTCAAGGTTGTATTCCTGAATTCCAAAATTTGGGGGGAAAGTCACAACATGTGTTTGTTATTGTGATTTTCAAATTCATTTTGTATACTTCAATATTTCTTGAGCAGAAAGCCTCTTCAAGTTTTAGAACCTATATTCCAAACAAGATGTGAGTAATAACAGCCTACATTTATTCAGGACTTACTGTATCCAAGGTTATTATAAGTTTTTACAGATATTAGATTGCTCCAGTTCAGTTCAATTCAGTTCAGTTGCTCAGTCATGTCTGACTCTTTGCGACCCCATGAATTGCAGCATGCCAGGCCTCCCTGTCCATCCTAGCTCCCAGAGTTCACTCAGACTCTTGTCCATCGAGTCAGTGATGCCATCCAGCCATCTCATCCTCTGTCGTCCCCTTCTCCTCCTGCCCCCGATCCCTCCCAGCATCAGAGTCTTTTCCAATGAGTCAACTCTTCACATGAGGTGGCCAAAGTACTGGAGTTTCAGCTTTAGCATCATTCCCTCCAAAGAAACCCCAGGGCTGATTGCTTAATCCTGTTCATTTGGTGAGGTGGATGCTGAGGTCCAGCCTCAGCAGAGTCCAGGGACGACGTCAGTGAATGAAGAAAGATAGATAAAGATATGGAAAGAGACACGGAGTGACCAGGCTTCTTCAGTGAGCAAGGCCCATTTACTTTATTCTTCTCAGGGCTTTTATACCCTGAGTTATACATACAGCAAGGTGAAAAATGCAGAGTCAACTCAACATTCCATCAGTAATCACTTTTATCAATATCAGGTTCCTTCTTGTAAGAGTCTTATTCTCTGTACATCATCTTCTGTTCCAGAGGCCTGTTGATATTCCGTGACCTCTTTTTGATAAACGTTGGTCAGCCAGAACAATAATTTTCCCTTAAAGTGTTTCTTCTTAAATTCCTAGCCCGTGTCACCCTTAAAGTACAGAGTTACATTTTTATGGAGCAAAGATTCAGCGGGTTACAGCAAAGAAAGAACTTATTAACTCAAAGTCTAATGGTGCTAATGCTCAGGCTGCTGCTTGTTATTTCTGTATCTTAACTATATGCACTCCCAGGAACACAACGGATAAGGGATGTGAGAACTCGGCAGCAAGCATTGCATAGGCTCAACCATGTTGCAAGAGTCTGGATAAAGCTGCCAAGTAAGCTAGAATGCTAACAGGGCATTTGAAACACTCTTATCTTGTCCAGGAGATTTATAAACTAAAGCCCTAAGTTAACTCTTTCCAGAGAAAGGTGGTCAGGGCTGCCCCCTGCTAATGTCAGAAGAGCCGGTGAAAGACGTAAAATAGTAAGACAGACAGATTCTGGTTTGGGGGTAGATGCTCAAGCAGATCCAGGGGGTCCGTCGAGTCCTGAGGCCTTGCTTATCAGGACTCTTCTGCATGATCTTGTCATGGGTCAGATGACCCAGGGAGTCCCTCGAGTCCTGCATGACCTTGTCATGGGTGGGATCTCCTGTGCTGGCTCCCGGCAGGTGGGTACTATTGTTTGTTGAGGCAATCCGAGTGTGGGTTGGAAAAGAATTTCCAGACATAGCATATTACAGAAAGGAGTGAGTTTATTAAGAACAAAAAGCAGATGTAAAGTGGGCATTGTGAGCACAGTGGGCCAACCTCCTGACAGACCAGGGAGAGTTGACAGTTTTTGTGGGTTACTAACCAATTTTTATAGCCTCAAGACAAAGAAAATTCTTGCCGGAAGGTTGGTGTTAGGTAATTGGTCGGGGTGCTATAGGATGTTTACTGGAGTGGGCATCTTTGCCTAATTGGAAGTCAGGAAGATTGTTAGTGATGATCAGTGAGGGTTTTGGCAAGATCACAAAGAGGCTCAGTCAGCTTCGGAGGTGAACTTTGTTCTGGACTCTGCTTCTGTGGCCTTGGTGCACTGCCTTGCACCCTTGGCTTTGGGGGCAGGACTCAACATCGTTATTCCGTTTTATGTGTAAGAAAACTGAGCCACCGAGAGGCAGGATCTATGTCAGGTTTTCACCATGCCATCTTTAAATGAGATAACATGTTAAACATACACAAGCACACATATCAATTCAGTTCAGTTCAGTCTCTCAGTCACGTCCAGTTCTTTGCAACCCCGTGGACTGCAGCACGCCAGGCCTCCCTGTCCATCACCAACTCCCAGAGATTACTCAAACTCATGTATGCAAAACTCAAGCACACGTATGCAAAAGAGCAAATATTGCAAAAATAAAGTTGATTAAAAATGAAAAATCAAAGATTGTTAAGCATCTGAAATGCATACACAGTTTGGTCAGCAGCATAAAGTTATGTATGCTCAACTCAGGATCCCCACTCTGCATCTGAAGAAACAGGCTCTAAGGTAGTCTCACTTGCTTGAGGTCATAATAGCAGAAGGGGGTTGAACTTGTAACTTCCATCNTAAAAATGAAAAATCAAAGATTGTTAAGCATCTGAAATGCATACACAGTTTGGTCAGCAGCATAAAGTTATGTATGCTCAACTCAGGATCCCCACTCTGCATCTGAAGAAACAGGCTCTAAGGTAGTCTCACTTGCTTGAGGTCATAATAGCAGAAGGGGGTTGAACTTGTAACTTCCATCTAGGGCTTCTCCCCTTAGATCTCATTGCTTGGAGTCCAAGGGTGAGTCAAGAAGGGATAATTCTAGACAGGAGCACAAGCTGTTTCTGCCTAATTACTGGAAGGAGGGCCAAGTACTGGGCACAGGAGCGGGTGGGTGGGTGGATGTGGTGGGGCCAGCTTTTAATCTGACTGCCTCTGTTTTCCCAATTATGTAGGAAGCAGACCATTAGCTGAGGGCGAGGATGGGGGAGGAGGTTTTGGAGGTGTAAGGAGAAAAAGAAGGTATGAGATAATGATCTTGAGAGTGGGAGGGAGAAAAGACAGGGAAGATGTGGTTGGATCAGTAGGCAGTATGCAGAGCCCACTTGAGGTCAGTGGTGTAGGATTTAAAGGGAGACCAATCAGCGTGGTTGCCAGCAACATTCATTTGTGCAGACCCAGAAACAGAAGCCAGGGGGTCACTGAGTTTAACCAGTGTTTGAGTGTTTCAGACAAGTGTGATGAAGCAATGGAGGGCGAGAGAGTTGAGGTTCCTTGAAAGGGTGATTACAATAATGGATCACAGAATTTAATTTGAGTAGAGGAAAGAGGGTACGTGAGGTGGGTGAGGGTCAATAAAATGGTAGTTAGATGAATGGATTTTAAGGCTCAGATGGATAGAAAATATTCTGCAGATATAGGAGGAATGAACTGGGAGGGCAGGAAGTGATGGTCTGATACTGGGATTCTTGAAGCTGTGACCAAGGAGAGGTTGCAGATATTGGCAATCTAGGCTATGATCATGGGAGTGAGAGTGGGGGACAGGATCGTTTGAGGAGAAAAGTCAAGGCAGTGAATGCTTTGAGAATTGGAAAGATCAGTTTAATGGCTACTGAAGTCAACAAAAATTATGAAGGGAGCCACCCTCTGAATTGTGGAGGGCAGGTGGGGTAGGGGTCACTGAGTTTAACCAGTGTTTGAGTGTTTCAGACAAGTGTGATGAAGCAATGGAGGGCGAGAGAGTTGAGGTTCCTTGAAAGGGTGATTACAATAATGGATCACAGAATTTAATTTGAGTAGAGGAAAGAGGGTACGTGAGGTGGGTGAGGGTCAATAAAATGGTAGCTAGATGAATGGATTTTAAGGCTCAGATGGGTAGAAAATATTCTGCAGATATAGGAGGAATGAACTGGGAGGGCAGGAAGTGATGGTCTGATACTGGGATTCTTGAAGCTGTGACCAAGGAGAGGTTGCAGATATTGGCAATCTAGGCTATGATCATGGGAGTGAGAGTGGGGGACAGGATCGTTTGAGGAGAAAAGTCAAGGCAGTGAATGCTTTGAGAATTGGAAAGATCGGTTTAATGGCTACTGAAGTCAACAAAAATTATGAAGGGAGCCACCCTCTGAATTGTGGAGGGCAGGTGGGGTGGGGTGGTGTTGGCATGACTGGGGCAAGAGGAGGAAGTGGATAGGGTCGTCTGATGGCAAAAGTCAATGACCTTAACCAAAGACCTGAGGGTAGTAAGTTGCAGGGGCAGGTTTTAACCCTACTCAGTCNAAAAAGCAGATGTAAAGTGGGCATTGTGAGCACAGTGGGCCAACCTCCTGACAGACCAGGGAGAGTTGACAGTTTTTGTGGGTTACTAACCAATTTTTATAGCCTCAAGACAAAGAAAATTCTTGCCGGAAGGTTGGTGTTAGGTAATTGGTCGGGGTGCTATAGGATGTTTACTGGAGTGGGCATCTTTGCCTAATTGGAAGTCAGGAAGATTGTTAGTGATTATCAGTGAGGGTTTTGGCAAGATCACAAAGAGGCTCAGTCAGCTTCGGAGGTGAACTTGGTTCTGGACTCTGCTTCTGTGGCCTTGGTGCACTGCCTTGCACCCTTGGCTTTGGGGGCAGGACTCAACATCGTTATTCCGTTTTATGTGTAAGAAAACTGAGCCACCGAGAGGCAGGATCTATGTCAGGTTTTCACCATGCCATCTTTAAATGAGATAACATGTTAAACATACACAAGCACACATATCAATTCAGTTCAGTTCAGTCTGTCAGTCACGTCCAGCTCTTTGCAACCCCA
This sequence comes from Oreotragus oreotragus, assembly GCA_006410675.1. NCBI lineage: Eukaryota > Metazoa > Chordata > Mammalia > Artiodactyla > Bovidae > Oreotragus > Oreotragus oreotragus. Next base: position 53,455 of record SJYX01016457.1, on the reverse strand, counting down.
TGGACTGCAGCACGCCAGGCCTCCTTGTCCATCACCAACTCCCAGAGATTACTCAAACTCATGTATGCAAAACTCAAGCACACGTATGCAAAAGAGCAAATATTGCAAAAATAAAGTTGATTAAAAATGAAAAATCAAAGATTGTTAAGCATCTGAAATGCATACACAGTTTGGTCAGCAGCATAAAGTTACGTATGCTCAACTCAGGATCCCCACTCTGCATCTGAAGAAACAGATGCTCTAAGGTAGTCTCACTTGCTTGAGGTCATAATAGCAGAAGGGGTTGAACTTGTAACTTCCATCTAGGGCTTCTCCCCTTTGATCTCATTGCTTGGAGTCCAAGGGTGAGTCAAGAAGGGATAATTCTATACAGGAGCACAAGCTGTTTCTGCCTAATTACTGGAAGGAGGGCCAAGTACTGGGCACAGGAGTGGGTGGGTGGGTGGATATGGTGGGGCCAGCTTTTAATCTGACTGCCTCTGTTTTCCCAATTATGTAGGAAGCAGACCATTAGCTGAGGGCGAGGATGGGGGAGGAGGTTTTGGAGGTGTAAGGAGAAAAAGAAGGTATGAGATAATGATCTTGAGAGTGGGAGGGAGAAAAGACAGGGAAGATGTGGTTGGATCAGTAGGCAGTATGCAGAGCCCACTTGAGGTCAGTGGTGTAGGATTTAAAGGGAGACCAATCAGCATGGTTGCCAGCAACATTCATTTGTGCAGACCCAGAAACAGAAGCCAAGGGGTCACTGAGTTTAACCAGTGTTTGAGTGTTTCAGACAAGTGTGATGAAGCAATGGAGGGCGAGAGAGTTGAGGTTCCTTGAAAGGGTGATTACAATAATGGATCACAGAATTTAATTTGAGTAGAGGAAAGAGGGTACGTGAGGTGGGTGAGGGTCAATAAAATGGTAGCTAGATGAATGGATTTTAAGGCTCAGATGGGTAGAAAATATTCTGCAGATATAGGAGGAATGAACTGGGAGGGCAGGAAGTGATGGTCTGATACTGGGATTCTTGAAGCTGTGACCAAGGAGAGGTTGCAGATATTGACAATCTAGGCTATGATCATGGGAGTGAGAGTGGGGGACAGGATCGTTTGAGGAGAAAAGTCAAGGCAGTGAATGCTTTGAGAATTGGAAAGATCGGTTTAATGGCTACTGAAGTCAACAAAAATTATGAAGGGAGCCACCCTCTGAATTGTGGAGGGCAGGTGGGGTGGGGTGGTGTTGGCATGACTGGGGCAAGAGGAGGAAGTGGATAGGGTCGTCTGATGGCAAAAGTCAATGACCTTAACCAAAGACCTGAGGGTAGTAAGTTGCAGGGGCAGGTTTTAACCCTACTCAGTCTGGCTCCATGGTCACACTCCAGCTGCTTTGCTAGTTACTGACAAGTATGTTCTTTTCCTGCATAAAAAACCTCTAAGTAAACTCATTTACCTACTAATAGGTAATAAATAATGAGTAAAATCACACCAATATTTCATTTTTCTTTACATGAGATTTACATACTTAAAGATAACACAGTTTGAAAAGACAGTCTGTCATCACACTTTATGTTTAAAATGTAATGTTAGACATGGATTTTCTATCTACCAAATGGGAATATTAATTATAATGGACAATAATATTTACTGAGTTTGTTCGGTGTGGCCAGCACTGTGTGAAGTCTATACACACTCACTTAACAGCTCTAGGTGCTATTTCATCCTCATTTTATAGCTTTAGAAACCGAGACTGAAAAAATTAAGTCTTATCTGACAGTGGACTGCCTCATGCAGGATCTGTCCAACCTGAAACTTCATTTGCAATGTGGTCTGGTTCATTACCAAGTACCTGCTGTGTGATGGTTCTACGGTGGATAGTGAGGATGTGACAAAGATGATGATAGTCTTTTATATCTGATGAGGGGACCATATTAACTAAATATGTAACTTATTGATTATATTTATAGGTTCTATAAAGGGTGCTTTATATAGCAAGGGAACATAACCCAGTCTTGGAGGGGAAGGTCTATTTTGGGAAGTAAGTTTTAGGCTAGAATTAAAGAATAGTGTAAGTTATCCAAACAAATGAGAGAGGAAAACAATTCCAGGTAAAGAAACATCTGCAAAGGCCTTCAGGCTCTCAAGTGTCCTGTAGGAACACTAGGCATCATTATTCTTATCATTTAACTTCTGATAAAGGGCTTCCCTGTGGCTCAGAGGATAAAGTGTCTGCCTGCAATGCAGGAGACCTGGGTTCAATCCCTGGATCAGGAAGATCCCCTGGAGAAGGAAATGGCACCCCACTCCAGTATTCTTGCCTAGAGAATTCCATGGACAGAGGAGCCTGGTGGGCCTACAGCGTCGCAGAGTTGGACACGACTGAGCGACTTCACACACTCACACTCATAGCTTTACCAGATATCCGAGAAATCAGCCATTCCAGCTCTTATTCCTCCCAGAACTGGTGCTGATGTGAGGATAGTGGCACATAATAATCTCATTTTATCATCATGGTAAATTGAGGTGTGGAATGTTTCACCCAACTGCATAGCTGGAAAACTCATTTTTACCAATTTTCTCTTCACCTTTTCTCCTGGATATCTCTCAAACTACCTTTGCCCAGAAACTTTTTTAAAAAATAAACCTCTATTCTCTTTGTTTCACTGTTCCTTCCTTGCAAATGCATTTACTAGTTAAGAACAGGAACATTTTTCTCAAAAGCCCTCACACTGCATGTGGATATGACAACCTATACCAGAACCCCAAAGTGTTGTCACTGGCTGGGGGGAAACTTGAAACCATGCTTCCACTGGAAATCTAGCCTAGTGTGGGCCAGAAGCAAGCTTAAAAGGATGTGCTTTCATTTAACTATGGACACCTTATTTTCATTTGTAAAATGATCTCTTTAAGGATAGGTAGAAGGATATATGAGTTCAGAAGAAGCTCCTTGTTTTTAAAAGCCTATCGTGAAATGCCTTTTTCATCATTGCCTCCAGGTGAAACATTCTTTCCATACACTGAACTGTGTGTGCACATACATACATAGATCTATACATACATGTATTCTCTCTCACACTCTCTATCCCCTCAGCTATTTTTATGTCTATTATCATCTATCATCATCTGTATCTCTCCTCCTTGTTCATTCCCAGGTGCTAAGTCTTAAGTCCTCCACAAGGAAACCCATCACCAGACAATGCTCACCGGAAACTTTCAAGTTCCCTTCCCAGGTGCCACTGTTAGGTGGAAAGCTGGGTGGTGGTTTAATCACTAAGGCGGGTCTGACTCTTGCGACCCCATGGATTGTAGCCTGCCAGGATCCTATGTCCATAGGATTTTCCAGGCAAGAATACTGGAGTGGATTGCCATTTCCTTCTCCAGGGGACCTTCCCGACTCAGGGATCGAACCCAGGTCTCCTGCACTGCAGGCAGATTCTTTACCAACTGAGCCACCAGGGAAGCCTGGAAAGCTGGGACTAGCATTTAATCAAGAAGCAAGTTTTGAAATACTCTTATCCAGAGCAGGAGTGGGCCCTTTCTGCCCTAGGAGAACGGATATGAAGGGATCATCCCATCGGTCTGGCCATGCTGGATTCCATTCACGCAGTTGGGTCTAGGCTACATGGTGGAAGGAATGCCCAAGCAGCCAGTCAAGTCAAGTCAAAGCCACGACCAACTTCTGAGCTAACCAGAAGGAAAAACTAAAGGAAAAAACCCTGTGATAGCTGATATGTCTTGGGAAAGAGGAGCAAGAATTGAGGAGAGTAACTGAAAGCTTAGAAATTTCCAGTGCTTAACAAAACCTCTGCATAAACTGTTTGGTATTATGTGAGACAGGGCAGAGAAGAAAAGGCAAAGATGAGGTTACGAATAGCTCTCAGCCTATCCCGTTTGCACGTGTGTCCCAGTGGCTGATGTCTTGCTGTGACAGTGGGGCTCCTCTGTGGTGCAGATTATGTTTCTGCTCAAGGTAGTGAACCCCAGATGGCTCCTGTGCTGGCCTGAGAGGCCCCTGAATCTAGGCCATCTATAGCTGCCTACACAGGAGGACTGTCCTCAGGGTCTTGATTTGTCAGACTGGCGATATTGACAAACAAACAAGCTCTGACTTCCAAGTCTGCTAATTTTCCTAAACCAAGATGTGACTGAATTGCCCAGTGCAAAACAGAGAATATTGCAGGCCACATAACCTAAGCTGGGGTCAAAGGCCCAGGTTTTCTTCCAACTATGGTGTTCAGTCTCCTGCCCTGCATCTGGCCCGACGCTATCCTTGGGCTCCCAGGTGGGTACTCTTTCCACAAAACTAATGTCAGCGCAGTCTGTTCTGTAATGCCACCCATTCCTAATGGGAGGCCGAGCTCTTGCCACCACGAGCAGGTGGAAACTGAGCTGGAACCTGAGCTGGAAACGATTGTTTTGTTTGACACTCGCCGTCCTCCTGGCTCTAGCCCTGGATATCGAATGAGAGGTGAAGCTGTTTAGATGCCTCTGCTTCCCTGGCCCCAGAGCCTGGTCCGGGTTCCTCATCTGATCTGAGATAGATCAAGCAGTTCTTCCACGGATTATTGTTTCTGTGGATGGGCAGTGGCCGGAGCTTGTAAAGACATGAGTTGGAGCTATGAGAGGCCAAGTCTTCACCGTGTGCGTGAGCCATTTTGAAACAATGGTCCGATAGAGTGAGACACAAAGAAGAGGGACAATTATTAGGGTCTCTAGGCCTGTTGCCAGGCATCTCCATGGCAGCTTCCACCTGAGCTTGGAGATGGGTATGTATCTTGGGCTCACATGCAGGCCTCAATGAAAAGGCCTCTCCTCTTTCAGTTGGTCTCAGGTAACTCAGCTCTAAGTGTTTTCGGCACTTTTAGGTCTAGCTCTTCATCACTTAGGGAGTCCCAGGTGGCTCAGTGGTAAAAATCTGCCTGCCAATGCAGGAGAGTCAGAAGACTTGGGTTCGATCCCTGAGTCAAGAAGTTCCCCTGGAGGAGGAAATGGCAACCCACTCCACTATTCTTGCTGGAAACTCCCATGGACAGAGGAGCCTGGCAGGCCACAGTCTGTGAGGTTGCAAAGAGTCGGACATGACTGAGTACACATACTTCCTCGCTTCACCCTGCCTTTTCCTAGGTGATCCCCTGTGGCCTCTCCACTCACATGCATCAGGCTCCCCTCTGCTACCCTGCCATGCACCGCCGACAACTTATCTGCTCCGGTCCCATTTCTCTTCCTTTTTACTCATTCCCTGCTATTTGTCTGGGCGTGCGTTTCTTCAGAAAGACTATAGATTCCTTTGAGAGCAAGAATCTCTTTATGCCAGCTCCCGTTGCCTAGTATCACAGTTCACACACAATAGGCCCTCCATAAATATTTGCTAAATAAATCAAATAAGAATCCCCATCTCCCTGACAGATCATCCCTGACTCATGGGAAGGAAAGAAGTCAATTCTCTTTTCCTTCCTCGCTGAAGCAATTTGCAGACTCACTGGCTTCTCTTTCGCTCTTACAGCGTGCCCTTCTCCTCTCTGCATCTCAGGTCAGTGCTGCGGAGTCCCTGTGAAGTGGGGCCTGGGTGGGAGGTGGGAGCCGGGTTTGTCTCCCACACGCATCAATGGCTCCTCTCCAGACAACACAAATACATTGACAAGCGGAATTACAGCCTGGTGTGGTACTGTGTTTGCCTCTGAAGGGAAGCCACTGCTTCCTCATTAAAAGCTTGGGAAATCTCCATTTTGTAGTATTTATGTTGGATTCAGGTAACTAGTACGTTTCACTTATGTAACAGATGTTTGTATGGTACTCACTGAATGCCGGACACTGTTCGGAACACTTTAATCATAGCAACTATTTCCACCTCATGACAGCCTTGCCAGGTTGATAAAGTTATTACTCTCAGCCTCATTTCACAGATGAGGAAATGGGGACACAGAATGATTAAGGGACTTGGTCAAGGTCACACAGCAATTGATCGCTAAGCTGGAATTGGAGTAGGCAGGCCAGAACCCACGTCCTACCCACTGTGTCCTGCTGCCTGTCCCTGTGACCAGGGTGGGGTCCAGATGGCGCATCTGAGTTGCCTTCCTTGACACTCGGAACTCTTGAGAGCAGGAAGTCTGTTTGCCCTGACTACCTGACTGCACGTCAGCATGTGCTTAATGTTTCTGAGCTCACTGATTCTTTACCTATGGCTTGAAAACAGGTTTATTTATATTATTCTATGTAGTTAATTGTCCACACTGAATGCTAGTCTAAAATTTGGCTCCTCAAAATATATTTTCGTGCAACCAAGGAATCATGCCAAGAATTAACGCTAATTACACACTATACCCATTTTGAGTACTGGAGATGACTTGAAGGCAAAACGTGTGTTGCATAAAATTATTCAACGGATAGTAAATAAAATGATTTTGTCCAAAGGAGAGATAAAGNTCCTCAAAATATATTTTCGTGCAACCAAGGAATCATGTCAAGAATTAACGCTAATTACACACTATACCCATTTTGAGTACTGGAGATGACTTGAAGGCAAAACGTGTGTTGCATAAAATTATTCAACGGATAGTAAATAAAATGATTTTGTCCAAAGGAGAGATAAAGTTGCAGGTCCCTTTTCTTTTTTTCTTGCCCTCTCTAGGTATCTAGGATCAGATGGGACATTTTTTTCCTCCTAATTTTTAGTCTTTTTCTTGAATTAGTCTGTATTTTTTAGTTGCTCTTAAGCCACACTTACTGTTCAGCAAAAAAGAATCAGATTCAAACCCCACTCTGTGGGTTTACCTCCAATGAACAAAACAAACATGAAAAACACACGTGGGCTATTTATTTGATGCAAGGGTTATTCATAGTATGGTGTTTGGATACCTTTTGTAGCCAATTCTAGTTGCCTCAGGGTATTTCTAAGTTAAATTGCAGGAATAAAGTATTTATAAATAGTGAGCATAAAAAAGGAGTGCGCTCATCCCAGCCACTCCTTTATAGAGAACCAGTGGCCTCACTCTGCAGCTAGCAATTCCTTCAAGTAGTTAATTGGTTAGCTGGTTGGGTTAAGTTGGGGTCTCAACCCTATCAGACCCAACACCCTATTTTATGACAAATTTAACTCTTTTTAAAAATAATCTGTAAATGAAATCATATATAATAAAGTCTAAATATATAAAAATTTAAAATAATATGAAGTGGTAACAGTAATTAAAAGAGAAGTGATAATAAATAATTTATAGTAATGTAGCTATTTTAATGTATAAATTCTTTGCAGTATTACAATAGGAAAAATAAAGTTGATAGACATTTGCACCTAATGTAGAGTCCCCTAATATAAAATGTGAAGTAATATGTAATATACAATATATATAAGAGCAATTAGGTTGATATAGACATGCTGTATTGGTGACTCAAAGACCATGAGCAACACTGCAAACGATGTGATTTTCCAAAATTATGAACAAATCTTGGTAAAATTTCCAAGTAATCTTGTATAATCTTCTCTTAATTTACATGGTAGTTATACACCTAGACAATTCATCTTATATTAAAACAGTACAAGCTGCTTTGTGCTTGTGGGTACATGGAGTTAGCGTCTAGGCTGAGACAATAATAAGCAGGTTTTTACCTATGTAAATGTGCAGCGAGACATTCAAAAGTTTGCATGGCCTGGGGGAATTTTTTGTCATGCAGGGCTGTCCTAAACACTGCATTATTCTAGCCTTCTAAATGCCTTTTAAAGAATTCGCCTGCAGTACAGGAGACCCTGGGTTGATTCCTGGGTCAGGAGATCCACTAAATCAGGAAGATCTTGGGTCAGGAAGATCCACTGGAGAAGGGATATGCTACCCATTCCAGTATTCTTGGGCTTTCCTTATGCCTCAGCTGGTAAAGAATCTGTCTGTAATGTGCGAGACCTGGGTTTGATCCCTGGGTTGGGAAGATCCCCTGGAGAAAGGATAGGCTACCCACTCCAGTATTCTGGCCTAGAGAATTCCATGGACTGTATAGTCCATGGGGTTGCAAAGAGTCGGACACGACTGAGCAACTTTCACACACTAAATGCCAGTAATATCTGCAGTCATTGTGTCATTCAATGACAACTGCCCTAGATTTTCCCTAAATGCCCTCTANTGGAGAAAGGATAGGCTACCCACTCCAGTATTCTGGCCTAGAGAATTCCATGGACTGTATAGTCCATGGGGTTGCAAAGAGTCGGACACGACTGAGCAACTTTCACACACTAAATGCCAGTAATATCTGCAGTCATTGTGTCATTCAATGACAACTGCCCTAGATTTTCCCTAAATGCCCTCTATTGACACCATTGACAACAACTGGGTTAATTCCTAGTGTTGGATTTAGTCCCAAATAATTATGTCAATTTATTCTTCTGACTTTCTGTGGTCCTTGAAAGCCAAAGACATGTCTGCAGTAAAATCCTCAGTAGTTAGGTTATTGGGTTGGTGTGATTGGTTATACATGGAGACTGTACATTCTGTGAGAGCAAGGGCCCTAGATCACTCTGTGAGTACCATACCTCATACCTCGTATCCACACGAGGCTGGGCTTTATAAGTCTTGCTTGAAGGAGTAAATAATTTGGAAGTTGGACATCTGGGTTAGCGAAGAGATATATGCTACTGAAAAGAAATAGTTTTGGTAGTTTCAAGTACATGCGACATCCAAATGCTAGGGTGCGTGTGCATGCTTAGTTGCTCTGTGTTTGAACCCTTGTCTCTTAGTCTCCTGCATTTGGCAAGTGAGTTCTTTACTATAAGTTCCACCTTGGAAGTCCGCTCACTAGAGAGACTGGTGAAAAGAAAGTGTTAGTAGCTCGGTCGTGTCTAACTCTTTGCAGCCCCATGGACTATAGCCCGCCAGGCTCCTCTGTCCATGAGATTTCCTAGGCAAGAATACTGGACTGGCTTGCCATTTCCTTCTCCGGGGGATTGTCCCAAACCAGAGATTGAGTCTCTCACATTGCAGGCAGATTCTTTACTGTCTGAGCCACCAGGGAAGGTAGGTAAGTCTTATTCAAAAATATCATGGTTGTTTCTGGTTGAATGAATGACATGGTAATGATTGAAACCATCTGGAACCTGTCAAAAACCCAGGACCTTTAAGTCATTTTGAGGGAAAGGGAGCATGATGAGAGTCCTGTATCAGCTGTGGCTTTGGCCTAAAAGGTTTACTTCATCTTCATGGTGTCTATAAAGCCACTCTTAACAAGCCTATTTTTACAAGTGATAAAATTAGACTCGACAAGGCAAATAATCACCCAAAGGCAAACAGCTGACTCAACAGCAGAACAGAGTTTGAACCCAGAACTGTCTGATTCCAGAGGCTTTGTCTTTCCAAGAAATCATACTCCCCCTCTTTCTTCAGTGAGACAAAACTAAGGATCTGTTAAATCTATATCTGCTGCTAAGTCACCGAAGGGCTGTAAATTCTGGCTATGACATTATTATAATTTTTCTCTCTACAGAGTTCCAACTGTCATGTCTATTAAACTCCACTTTCCCGGTGGGCCAGTGATTTTTGGATTGATACTGTTCTTAATTGAATTCCAGCATTCTGTGTCTTGTGAACTCACATTAGTGGGAACCGGACAAGGTCCCCTTTGGCTTTGGGTCTCCAGAAGCTTGGCGTGGTACTAGGCACAGAGTGGACATTCAGGGAATGTTTGTTGATTGACTTTAATTGCCTGCTGTTTTTGCTTTCAGGCCTTGGCCTTACACAATATTTCAGCGAGGCTTTGACCTGGTTTTGGGAGAACAGCCTTCTGATAAAATATTCAGGTAAGTGGTTGTCTAGGGACGTGCTTATGTAGGGATGTGCAAGTCCCACATCCCGCTTCCCACTGAACTTTCTTTCCTAGTGGTAATTTATAAAATGGGAAACACGTGTAGTCATTCTACCCTCCCAGTAAGAGGAACCCTTGCCCCTCTTCATCCAGTGACAGTGTGGAGTATGAATGGATTCTGTTGAGGGCCTGGTTTCCTTCCTTGCCTGCTCTGGAACCCCCATTCTTGGAACCCCCAGATTCCATACTTGTGAAACAGAACCGCGTTGCATGCCAGGCTCTATTGTTGGGAAGGATACATGAGATAATGTGGGGAAAGCCCCCGGCAAGGGAACTGGCAAAGAACAAGCAATTAATGTTAGTTTTGCATCGAATTTGCACCTTCCACATAAAGCCTTAAGTTGTTTAGAACGAATCCCTCTCACCTCTACCTCTGCCCTTTCTCAGCCATGCTTCATTATTACTTTCTTTAATCTGCCACCTTCCTCATCGAATTGGATGTTTCCAGTCTGTCCCAAATTTCTACCTACCTACCTGGGAATGGTACGTATTAGACAAGTCAGCAGGCAGAGGAAGAATTTGGGTGCCAGCCGTGAACTATGGGATTTTCATAAAGTCTAATTCCCACTAGACCTTAGCTGGAACACAAGTCTATCTCCAGGCTAAGACTGTATCTTCCGTTTATTCTGTCAGTCTATTTTTCACTTAATGTGCATCTGCTGAGTACCCAGTAAGTGCCAGAGATTGTGCTTGTGCTGCCCGTGTGGACATGAGTGCACCTCCCTTCATGAACAAGTCCTCTGGGAGAGGCATAAATAGTCCTGCCCAAGTGTCTGATGTCAGAGGAGGCAGTAAGCTACTGCATGGCATGGTAGAGGAATGACGCTCAAAGAGAAAACTTGCTTCCTGTTCATTGCAGTCAGAGAGTGTGTACAGAGTCTTGCCTATTCCCTGCCCCAGCCCCTACTATCAGCCAGTCCCAGCCTCGATGCTAATCTTTCTCCTGTATTTGCCTCCTCGAGCTGGCTCCTCAGCCTCAGCTTCTCCTGCTCCTTCTCTCTGTCTGGGAGAGACTGGGCTTGGCCACCACCACGCTCTCCTAAAGCGCTTTCTAGCTGGGAGTCCAGATTCACAGAACCGCTTTCTCCCAGAGCCTTTCCTGCCCTTTTCTCCTCGAGTGTCTCTCCTGGGACAGGCTGGGTTATATTAATGGCCTTGGCCGCAGGCAGCTTTTGAAGATTTGTTCTACAAGAGATGTCAGTTGTATTCCTTAGACTATGACTCAAGCATTTAAACTTTCCAACAATGATTTATTATCGGGCAGACTTTTTTTTCCCTCCCTTTTTCCTACCGCTTGTCTGTTGGGACCTTCGAAAGGTGATAAAGACAAGGCAGATGGGGAGTCTGGTGGGGGTTGGTTAACATGGATGAGTTCCCACTCCCCTAAAAGTCAGAAAAACTAGGGCCTCCATGAAATCGCTATTGGAGAAGAAACTGCACAAAAATCATGTTTCTATTCCCACAAGCACCATCTGTTCAAGTTTGTTAGGTACCAACTGGATGTGATACCCACTTACGACAGAGAGAGTCAGTTATGTGGTTCGACCCATGTGGTCAACTATCTCAGAAGTCGGTGGGTTAATCCATAAGTGATTAATCATTTTGCTCCTTAACATGACAGTAACTAGGCTCTCAGATGAGAATACTGGGTCATGATCTCCTTATTTCAGATACTTAGAATTTTAATCAGAACCTTCTGTGATCTGAGTAAACCAACTACCAGCGGCCACTCTGGAAAATTCTGTGATCTGGTCAGGGACTATAATTTCTTAAAGGAGCTAAATAACTATTTACTTGGTACTCTGTTCACTTATGATATAGAGTCTTGACAGATAGACCTCATATATGATGTAGAGTCTCGGTGGGGCCAGGGCATGAATGTTTTGTAAAAGCACCATGGTAATTCCAATCTGTACCTGGGATTGATAAACACTGGCCTGAAGCTTCTCTAATCCATTGCATCAATCCACAAGACTTTCCACCTCCAAATTTGGATATATACTGACTTTAATATGTATTTGTCAATTATTTATTTCATGTTTATTTTTAATTTGTGTATTTGCTTCTCCAGTGAAATGGTTGTCATCCTGAAGGGCGGGACATACCCATTATGGTTTTAAATATTTAATATCTAGCACACCATTTTGAACAAGCGTGTGTGCACTCAGTCACTCAGTTGTGTCTGATTCTTTGCAATTGAAGCCTGCCAGGCTGCTCTGCCCATGGAATTTTCCAGGCAAGAATACTGGGGTGGGTTGCCATTTCCTACTCCAGGGGATCTTCCCAAGCCAGGAATAGAAACCACATTTCTTGCACCTCCTGTACTGGCAGGTGGATTCTTTACCACTGAGCCACCTGGGAAGCCGTTTGAACATATAGGTGGTGGTTGAGTCACTAAGTCATGTCTGACTCTTGCGACCCCATGGACTGTAGCCTACCAGGCTCCTCTGTCCAAGGGATTCTCCAGTCAAAAACACTGGAGTGGATTGCCATTTCCTTCTCCAGGGGATCTTCCTGACCCAGGAATCGAACCCAGGTTTTCTGCAATGCAGGCAGATTCTTTACCAACTGAGCTACAAGGGAAGCCCTTTGAGCAAGGAGGTTTTCAGTAAATATCTGTAGATGATCATTTCAAGTATTTCCTAATCAGATTGAGAAAAGACCTTGAAACCTAACCTTGGTAATCTGTAATCCCAAAGAATGCCTTGGGAGGGGTCCAAGCTGGACTCACAGGGTCCAGGGGAACCCTGAACCTCCAGGATGAGTCTCCATTTCCTACTCCAGGGGATCTTCCCAAGCCAGGAATAGAAACCACATTTCTTGCACCTCCTGTACTGGCAGGTGGATTCTTTACCACTGAGCCACCTGGGAAGCCGTTTGAACATATAGGTGGTGGTTGAGTCACTAAGTCATGTCTGACTCTTGCGACCCCATGGACTGTAGCCTACCAGGCTCCTCTGTCCTAGGGATTCTCCAGTCAAAAACACTGGAGTGGATTGCCATTTCCTTCTCCAGGGGATCTTCCTGACCCAGGAATCGAACCCAGGTTTTCTGCAATGCAGGCAGATTCTTTACCAACTGAGCTACAAGGGAAGCCCTTTGAGCAAGGAGGTTTTCAGTAAATATCTGTAGATGATCATTTCAAGTATTTCCTAATCAGATTGAGAAAAGACCTTGAAACCTAACCTTGGTAATCTGTAATCCCAAAGAATGCCTTGGGAGGGGTCCAAGCTGGACTCACAGGGTCCAGGGGAACCCTGAACCTCCAGGATGAGTCTCCTCAGACAACTTTCCTGTTGCTGAAGATGGTCTTTCTGTGGTAGCTAGGATCACTCCATTCCACTAGACCCTCGGTGGCAGGGATGAGTACAGACCAAATTTCTCTCTCAAAGACCATCCTCCCAAGTGTGTACTTGCATCCCTTGGAATAAGACCTCCTTCTGGAATGGCCTGCTCTAGGAAAGGGTGGAGATGCCAGGCCAAGAGCGACTTTTCAGTTTTCCCACATTCTGTTTCATGCCAAGCCACAGCGAGAGCACAGGCTTATTCCGTCCAGTGCTTTCAGGCAAACATTTGCTTCTGGACAGAAATTCCAAGCACCCGTTCAACAGGGCCAAGTGCAGGGCTCAGCCCACAGCTGAGCCATCAACTGTGCTGGTCACCAGCAGCTGTCACGCGAGAAGACCCGACCTGGGAAAGCATTCCAGATGTTCACCCAACTTCTGCTTGGTGGCTTTTTGAAGTCCTTCCTGCCAAATCCACATGGATGAGGGACAGATGAGATTTTAGAAAGCAGCTTTTCTCTGACAGTTTGTTCTATATTTGGATTTTGGAGTCACTCAGTAGATTTTGCAGATAAAAGAAAACTTCAGAATTTCATAGGCATGAGCCAACATGGGCTGGAAAGTGGCTATGAGCAACACTTGAGAATCAGGCTATCACCCGTCTTTTCCACTTAAGGAGAGGTGACCTTGGGATGTTGCTAAACTTTTTAAAATATTAGTCATCACCTTGGTAGAATGGGAGCAAATGACTAATTTCAGAGGGCAGCAGTGAGGATAAATGACACAGTCCTACAGAGCACCTGCTTTAGAAAGTTCTCAGTAAACGTTAGTCTCTACCCACACCTGACTTTGCTTCACCTACAGAACTTCTTCACCTTGACCCTACCAGAGAGTGGAGGTTTTCTTATTAATTTGGTGGAGTGTCATGTTTCAGAACTGCTGTGCATTGAGAAAGATCTTTATCCTATCAAATCCAGATCCATCTCAACCATTAAATGTATTCAAACCCAGTGATTAACCCATATCCTATTTTAAATGAACAAGAATTTCCACCACTGCCTCTATCTTTAAATTGGGAAATTGGGATTATATCCACTAGCAGCCTGTTCAAACTAAAGAACATAACTAAATCTCCTGTTGATCAGTCAGTAAATATTCAATGAGTGACCTTCCTGGGTCAGAAATTATGTTTGGCAGTGGAGAATACAAAGATGACAAAGAACTGTCCTCTGCCATCCAAGAGAGAATGTTTGTATGAATGGTGATGGACCTGTGAAAAGGTGGGTATAGATCAACCTCTCAGGGTGACAAGGTACCATGTGCAGAAGAGAGTCCCTTACTCAGCCTAAGAGTGTGAAGGCACTGGAGAGCTTTCAGGAAGAGGTGGGGCCTTCAATTCAGTTCAGTTCAGTCACTCAGTCATGTCTGACTCTTTGCGACCCCATGAAGGGTCGCAGCATGCCAGGCCTCCCTGTCCATCACCAACTCCCAGAGTTCACTCAGACTCACATCCATCGAGTCCGTGATGCCATCCAGCCATCTCATCCTCTGTCGTCCCCTTCTCCTCCTGGCCCCAGTCCCTCCCAGCATCAGAGTCTTTTCCAATGAGTCAACTCTTCGCATGAGGTGGCCAAAGTACTGGAGTTTCAGCTTTAGCATCATTCCTTCCAAAGAAATCCCAGGGCTGATCTCCTTCGGCCTTAACTGAGTCTTAAAATGAGTTTGGCAAAGGAGAGGAAAGAAAATTCAGAAAGAAGGAGTAGTAAGAGCAAAGGCAAAGAGATGAGAAAATCAGGACAACTTTAGGAGCCACAGTCCAACTGCACTGTTGGGACAGAAAGTTTGAGCGATTTTGGTGAAAGAAGCCATTGGAGACTGACATCTTGGAGACGTGGACTGAGTTTTGTGGGTCTAAAGTAAAGGGTTAGTCGCTGAGTCACGTCAGGCTCTTTATGACCCCTCCAGGCTCCTTTGCACATGGAATTCTCCAGGCAAGAGTACTGGAGTGGGTTGCCATGCCCTCCTCCGGGGGATCTCCCAACCCGGGACTGAACCCAGATCTCCTGCACACCCGCACACACCCACCAAATGCCCTCCCTGAGCACGTGTGTGTGTGTGTAGGAGGTGTGTGTGTGTGTGTGTGTGTGAAGGAGCTGGCACGCCTTCACCTTCACCAGGCACCTTTTCACAGAAGAGTGGGGTCGTGGGTCTCCTCTTCTGTCCCCCTAGTAATGGGCTTCCCTCATCTGGTGCAGACAGCTCCCTGCACAGACATCACCCCCCCCCCCCCACTGCCTCTGGTTCCCATGCATAGGGAGAACTGAGTGCCTCCTTCAGAGCAAACGCATCTCTGCTATTTCAGTGCTGCCTAATGCAGAGGTGCCCCCACAGGTAAGAGAAGTAGGGCCCTGAGAGTCNAGTCACCGCACCCCCCCCCCCCCCCCCCCCCAACTGCCTCTGGTTCCCATGCATAGGGAGAACTGAGTGCCTCCTTCAGAGCAAACGCATCTCTGCTATTTCAGTGCTGCCTAATGCAGAGGTGCCCCCACAGGTAAGAGAAGTAGGGCCCTGAGAGTCGGGCTGGGAATCAGGGAGAAACCTCCCCAGTCCTGCTCCAAACCCACGTGCTCAGTGCTTTTGCCCCCCACCCATCTTGGGCCCCTGCTTTCTCTTCTTTCAGCTCCTCTGCTACCCAGGTCTGTCCTTCAGGGAGTGGATGAAGAAGCATGGGGCTTAGTTACTAAGTAACTCATGAGCCTTGTCCGTGGGGATTCTCTGTGGCCCACATCCTGGGCAGGGCTACATGTCTCAGAAAAGATCTCACGTCATCAGTCTGCTTTCCTAGCATCTCAGGCAACCTGGAGCGGCAGGGGCTGGTGGGGGCGGTGGTGGAGAGAGGAGCGTGTGGGTTAGGGGAGAGAGGAGTGGGACCTGCAGCGGTGCTCAGCGACCAGCATGCTAATGGGGCCGGTGCTGGTTCTGTTTAATTGTACGCATCCTTCCATTGTTCCACCCTCCGCATTAAGTGCGAAGGGGACGCCAGACTGCCATAGCCTCGTGATATCCCACCCACACTGGCTTTTATCCCAGGGACTATTTTTGACTGTGAACACAGAGCATTTGAATGCCTTTGAAATCAAATGAATGAATAAATAAACAAATACTCTCTCATGGTTCCCTTAAGCTCTCCCGTGAAATGCTGATTGATTCCTTTATTCCTTTTAGCCCTTGTTATAGGAAAAAAAAAAAATCTTCCTTGCCTCCGGAGGGTTAGCGCCATTAGCTAGGGGTGTGGGTCGAGAGAGAGCAGAGAATACATCCAGGCTTACCTTGTTCTTCATCTTCTCTCCCCCTGGGAGGCTCCTGGCTTCAATCGTTTCCGCTCCCATGTCACAGAAGCCAGAAAAAGGGAGTTTTCTTCTTTCCTTTCCTTGGTAGGGTTCCTCCAGGCACAGAGAGAAACCATCACTACCAGTGTGGGTGTGCAATTTGAGGGATGGGAATGGTGGGAGGCCAGTATGTCTTTTCAATTAAAATGCTTCCAGTTATATCTGACTTAAGATCAGGGAAGCCCAGCTTCAAATCTGAAGGAAACTGGAACTCGATGTCTTATGGTTTGAAGAAGAGACACTTTTAACAGCTGGCAAGATGACATGCTGAGTTCTCCAATGGTCTGGATGCGTGAGCAGGGGTCGGCCTCTCTGCCTCCATCAGACTCAATTATCTCATCCATAAAATGGGAATACACTCTCCTTTTTGGAGAGGACTACAAGGACTGAGAAGGAAGCAGCTGGAGTTAGGGTGCCAGGTCCTCCAGTGGTGTTTATCCCCCAGCCCTAACCAGGTGGTGTTGGGTGTCCCTGCAGATTCACCTACACCCTTGGGGAGGGCATGTGGCTGCCACTCAGCAAAAGCTTTGTGATTCCACCAGCTGAGCTGGCCATCAACCCATCAGCAAAGTGCAAGACAGACATGACGGTGATGGAAGATGCTGTGGAGGTCCGGTGAGTCCAGCCTCGGGGCCCCGAGGCGCGCACTGAGTTTGGGAGGCTGGGTGAGAAACTACCCGAAGGTCCTGAGCGCTGGGAGAGGAATCAAGCGGGAAGGAGAAGCTGGCAGGCTGCCTTCCGCTTCCCCAGACGCGGTGCCAGTGTCTCCTCTATCTGGGTCAATATTGCACACCCCGAGGCTCATGCACCGAGGGAGGACATAAAATCAGAGTTTGTAAGCACTTCCTACGGCCCCTCAGGACTGACAGGCAATAAAGTGTTAATTTCTTGCCTGAGTTTAGACCCCTTCTTTGACTAGGTGTTACTGCCTTGGCTTATTTCCCAGAGATGGAGAACGTCCATAATTTGTTAGCTCAAGGCTCCAAGTCTGGTTGATCTTTAATATTTGTAAGAGAAAGTGAGACGTGATCTGGTCGGGCAGACAGAAATGTGGGATGTGAAGCTACCTGTTGTACCTGGCGTCCCCTGACCTCCTCCCACCTCCTGCCGCTTCTTCCCACAGAGAGGAGCTGATGACCTCGTCCTCCTTCGACAGCCTGGAGGTCCTCTTAGACTCGTTTGGACCAGTCCGTGATTGCAGCAAGGACAATGGGGGCTGCAGTAAGAACTTCCGTTGCATTTCAGATCGCAAACTGGATTCCACCGGCTGCGTGGTAAGTATGCCCTGTCAAGCTTGTAACTTCAGAAAGCGGGGCCACAGGATAAGACACAATGAAGACAGAGGTGGAAAACAGAGGGTCAAGAGTGATTCCTCCCGAGCTTTAACTACTGTCTAGTCGATGTTACAGATTTTCTTTGGACAGAGCTAAGGAGCTAATTACCAGCCATTGAATCTAGAGGTATTTATGCGGCACCTACTGTGTGTACTGTAACTATCCAAGGAAAATGTCATGAACTGTGTAGCATGGTTCTTTCTTTCTTAATAGTCTTGCACTGTAGTTGATGAGCGATATCCTCAAACAATTTGAGAACTAATTAGCTGCTCAATGGTAAAATATTGACTCCAATAGGAAATAGAATGTATTTACTACAATAGGAAATTCTGAAAGACGCCTACCTTTGTTTAGAGTCAAATTACATTGACTGGAATAGGAAATTTTAGAAGATACCTACCTAAGTCCAGAAGGATAAAAGAAGTAAGTTATGCCAGGAATGGCAGAGAAACAGTGAAAATACATCCCCTCTGAAACTATGGCAATGAACTCTTGCTTCACCAAAGGTGGTTTCCTACTTTATTGGTTCTAGTCCATGGGGTCGCAAAGAGTCAGACACAACTGAGTGCCTTTCACTTTAACTTCATGGGCTTTGACCATGTATGAACTGTGTGATGCTATGACATACAAAGACTGTTTGGGCTGGAGTGGACTAAGCTGTCTCCCATGCCATGGATGTGAATACTGGTGGACCCCCGTAGGTGAATGGAGGCAGGAGCAGGTGGGCAAGCCTGCTGGTGCCTTTATATTGGTCATTTTCATGCCCATCAACGTTACTATCAGTTTTCAGCCTTCCCTTCTCTTAAGGATGGAATAATGCAGTCCTCAGAGAGAGGAAAGGGAATGGGGCAGAGAAGAGAGACAGGAAAGCTGTACACAAAGTTGGCATGAAGGAGAGGAAGAGGTGATTAATTGAGACACGTTGTTATGCAGTGTTTCCAGGCAGAGCTGGGAGCTTCCAGCTCTAGGGAGGATATAAGCTTCATTTTGCTTCCCAGTCTGACAGCTGTGCCCTGGTAAAGGGACCCAGAGCAGGGGCAAGCTGGGAGGATGCTGGGCCAGTTCCATCCTTCATACCACCCACTTCCTTGTCTCTGAGCACCTGCTCTGTGCAGGGAGCTGTTCTCCATCAAAAATGGATATGTACTGGGTCCAGAGCCCTGAGACCTCCCCAGTCTTCATAGATTGGGCAACAGTTGACAGGAGCCTGATTCTCCTGAGAAAGACAGAAAATGAAGAAAATGGAAAGAGAAAGACCTGAGGGGCAGGGAGGTGGAGGACCTGGCCAGTCCGTCAAAAAGAAGAGAAGGCAGAGAAGACTGCTGCTGCTAAGTCGCTTCAGTCGTGTCCGACTCTGTGCGACCCCATAGCTGGAAGCCCACCAGGCTCCCCTGTCCTTGGGATTCTCCAGGCAAGAACACTCCCAGGAAACAAGAAGAGTGCTCCTTAGGTCATGTCTCCCAGAGGCGGTCAGGAGTAAGTGGATGTCCCGGGTGTCTCCTAGCTTCCTATTCCACCTTCAGTTGTCTTAAACAATGAGCTTCCCAACTGGCTCTCTCAGGAAACAGTTTCACTGTCTAATGGAGTTCCCAGCTGGGACAGCTGTGTTTTTTTTTTTTTTTTAACTATTCAACCTGCTTTTCCTCATCCAGATTTTAACCTTTCCTTCCTTGGTGCTCTCTCAGATGGGTCGTTCTAAGTACTGAAACCCTGCGTGTACACCTATGTACACATCCCTCCCCTCAAGTGAGTCTGAGTGTGCCCACGCATACACACACGTGCACATGAACCTATTCCCCCTCTCTTCCCGCTCCTCTGTCCCTTCTCGGAGCCCCCCGGGGTTTGCCTGTCAGCTGCCTTCTGTTGGTGATCCTAGGCCCTTCCACTTGGCATACTGCCGTGCTGATGTATTTTTGTACCTTTGACTCTGTGATCTGTGAGACGGAGCTCGCAGGAATAGTTACGATGAATATGCATTTGCTGTAGCGCTGCTGCATTTGCAAATCGGAGCCACTGAGAAGGCGCCCAATTACACCGGAGCTTGGCATTAGCGTAAGACTTTGAAGTCAGTGGTCCACGTGGCTCTTGGAGGGAGGAGGGGGCCAGGCCCATTCAAGTGACTGCTTCTCACTGGCCATGAAGCCCAGGATCCCTGAGGCAGGAAGGCTGGGACTTGAAAGCTGACCACATCATAACCCCGTGACCCTACAGAGGACACTGAGCCTGATCTGACTCCACCGAGCAGCAGCACCCTCCTAAAGCCTCGTCATCTTAGCACAGCGGCCCTGTGTCATCAGGAGGTGGGCCGGGGACAAGGGCATCAGCTGTAGCACCTGCAGTTTGGGGGAGAATCGGCTGCCTTCCTCCTCTCCATCCACAGCAACCCTGGCATTCAGTTATCTGGGCGCTGAACTGAAAGGCTTCCCAGAAAGGCTTATGCTTATGAAAGGAGAGGAGGCACTCAGAGCCCACTGGCCCTGACGGGATCTGGAAAGGGGACAGAGGTGTGGGGAGAGACCATATTCAACCACAAATTTGCCTGACTGAATTCAAGCCGGACAGGTGGGGTGGTCCACATTCGCTGCTCAACCGTCCTTCTTTCTAGGAAGGCAAGGCACGCCTCTCTGCTATGCATGGACTCCTACGGGGTTAATTGCTTCTCAGTTAATTGCCCTGTTGTTTATCTAGTCTCTGGGGACAGGAAACAAATGCCCGTGAAAGGCACAGTCCTGTACCAACCTCAGTCTGCTCTGTTCCAAAACAAACTACGCTCCATGGGCAGGATTGCTAAACTCAGGAATGGTTCCCAGAGCAGAGATCCACCTCTACCACCCCGGACAATGGGCCTTTCTGCTTCGCGCTGTGCTTGTTGTGCCATGATGGGCGGGAGAGGTGGTTACCCCTGTATAGCACAAGGGTGCGGTGCCCTGTTTGGTGGAGCCCCAGGGCGTCCCGCAGAGTCCCTGAGTCAGTGGCCTATGACAAATTACCCCAGGTTTGATGGCCTAAAACAATAGCTGTTTTCTTATCTCGGCAGGTGAGAGTCCAGTTCTGTGTTACTGGGCTAACACCGGGGTGCAAGCAGGGCCGCTTTCCTTTCTGGAGGCTCCATTCCTGGCCTTGTCCCACTTCCAGAGGTTGCCAGCATTTGGGGACTCATGGTCCCCTTCCACTATCTTTAAATCAGTTTTACTGCATCTTCCGGACCTTTCTTCGGTAGCATTTCTTCTTGTCTGCCCTCCCCCTTCCCCTTTAAGGACTCCTGTGATTCCCTTGGGCTCACTTGGATAATCCAGGGTCATCTCCTCATCTCAGGAGCCTTAAAAAGCTCCTTTTGTCACAGGTTCCGGGGATTACGTCACAGATATCCCTGGAGACAACAGTGGAGCCTGGGGCTGCCTTGGTGGGTAGAACACCAGTCTCCTCTCTCCGAGCTTGAACCAGAGCATCTTCCTTCTTATCAAGCCTACCTGTTGAGGTTTAATGTAAGACTTTATTTGAAAGTTTGAAAATTATTTCCAACACTATAAAACTATGTTAAAAAAAAACACTATATGGAAAATCTGTGCTCTAATGCTTCTTCCTTATCTTCACACTCATCCTGACAGTGCCCCGCCGCCCTAAATGCCTTCTGCTTCGGGAGGTGTCTGCACATGTGGAGATGAGTAGACTGTGGCCTTGGAAGGAAGAGGTCTGCTGTCCTGCTTCTTGTGTATTGAACACATGACCTTCCTTGCCAGAGCATTATACTCTAATGAGCTTTGAATTACCCAGCGACCCTGCCGCCCTTCTGTCCACTTGCTGTCCGCAGTGGTTTCTCATGAAATGTGTCATTTCACCTCTACTGGAGCACAGCTGTGCAGAGACCATTACAGATGACCATCTCTCTGTAGGACAGTAACCGGAAGGGTCTGCCTCAGAGGCTTTCAGAGAAGTAAGGGCAGGATGTTGAAATATAAATTTCATTCCCTCATCAAACTTTTCCCCCTTGGGAGAAGTACTGTGTGGCTTGGGCTTACATGTCCCCATCAAACAGCGAGGGAAATCATTATTTATGAGAGGAATAAGACTGCTGTGTTATAAAAAACAAAAAGAGCCTATTTTGAGTAGGAATTATAGTTGTGTGTCTTATGAATCATCCAGGTAAAGCAAGGCAGGCTCAGCTGCAGAAAAGTGGTTCCTCTTCTCTCAGGGACCCTGAAGACACCCCATGTCCATCAGTCATATTCATCTGCCAACAGGGCCTTCATCTCATAGTCTGGAACTGAGGTGTGTGTGTCTCAGGCTGAGTGAGATTTGACTAGACTCCCAAGTAATTAATCAACCAAAAAGCATTGGTAGAAACAGAGGGAAAAGACAGGGAAGAAAAGGAGTTGAATGGGGAAAATCATTTTAATCTCATTAGCACATTGTGCTTTGGACCAGTAATAAGTCAAGAAGCCATGAGCATCTCATGAAAGATGATTAACCTTGTGTATTTTAGGGGTCACTGAAATATGAGCTCATTTATTAGACCCTCTTGATGGGGGAGGGTTGTTGCCATAATAAATGGAGTTTTCTTCCTGGGACTGCTAAATGTAACCTATGCACAAAGACGGATTAAGATCTGACCTTGGAGCTCAATCCTGATCAAAAAGTTCTATTTTTTTTTTTTAATTAAAAAAGCTTTTGTTTTTATTTTGACTACGGGGGTCTTCATTGTGGTGTGCAGGCACACCACAAGCTGCAACACAGGGTCTTTCTGTGATGCACTGCATATGGGATCTTAATTCCCCGACCAGGGATCGAACCTGCATCTCCTGCATTGGAAGCATGGATTCTCAGCCACCAGCCTACCAAGGAAGTCTCCAGGCAGTTCTCTTTTAAGGAAGAAGTGGAGGGATTGTCCACAAGCCAGGAGAAGACAGCAGCTAGTCCTTGAAAAGGGAAAATACAAACTCCTCCTGGAGGCAGGATTTCTCTCCTGACAGCTTGTCTCTGGCTTCAAAGACTTCTAGGAAAAGGCCATGATTTAGAGTCTATAGTTGCATTGTATTTACATGCAGATTATTTTTTTATTAAAAAATTTATTTATTTTAATTGGAGGCTAATTACAATATACGTACAGATTTTAAGAATCTCAAAATGTGATGACAACAGCACAAAAAATACTCAGGCTAAAACAGAAGCAAATTTATACCATGGGAAATTGGAATGACTAGACTTCTTGGGGATGGGAGTTCTGCTTCAGCAAGGGTTAAGAAGAAAACTATTTTTGGTTTCAGCTTTTTTTTTTCTGGAAATCTTTCAAAAATGTTTTACTTTGAACTGCAACCCAAGTAAGTTACAGTGCAGTAAAGATAATTGCATCTTTTTTAGTGATTGAGGATCTTGTCTTGCCTTCATGGTCATTGCTTTGAATGGTTTGCAGTGTTTCGCTCTATAAATATATGCGCCCATAATACGGGGTGTGTGTGTGTGTGTGTGTGTGTGTGTGTGTGTGAAGAGAAGAGGAGAGAGAGAGAATATCAGATTGAATCTACAAATCCATAACTGATTCCAGAATGTACTCTAGGAGTTGCTTAAGACAATCAGATAAACAACACATCTGCAGGATTTCTTTGTTGACACATTGAATTATTTTTTAGTGATCCCAAGATCCAGGTTTTCTTCACACTTGAGAAGCAGCATGGCCAAGTGGAAAAGACACAACTGAACTTTGGGGTCAGATAGAACTAGGTCCAAATTCTGATTCTGCCATTTTCCACCTCTGTGACTTTAAACAAGTTACCACTTAATCCTTCAGAATCTAAGTTTGTTCTTTTATGAAATGAGGCAGCGGGGCGGGGGGCGGGGGGGAAGTCTAATTGTGTAGTTGGGACTGAAGATAATTTATGTAGATTGTTCTGCACATAGAATTGCTTAATTCCCAATAGCTGTTATTATTATTTTTAGCTTTGCTTAGGAGAAAAGAATATCCAGCTTGGACAAGGCAAGTGACTCTGACTTCTTTCCAAATCTCCTGAGAAAGTGTAAACATCAGGTGGTCCAGTTGGCACAGTGATAGTTATCTGACACCAGGGCCTGGCAAGATGCCCACGTGCTAGGTTTGGGGCATT
The DNA here is from genome assembly GCA_006410675.1 of Oreotragus oreotragus. Classification (NCBI taxonomy): domain Eukaryota; kingdom Metazoa; phylum Chordata; class Mammalia; order Artiodactyla; family Bovidae; genus Oreotragus; species Oreotragus oreotragus. Next base: position 29,529 of record SJYX01016457.1, on the reverse strand, counting down.
CTGGAACAAAGCCTGCCCAGGTTTCTTTGGTGACATCTTTGTCAAACATCACACTTGATGGAGCATTCTGAAACAAAGCGGGTGGTTGAGAAGACGGGGAGTCCTGGCTGATGACCGAGACAGCTAGCTGGTACAAAGGTTGAAACCTCGTGAGGTGGGAATAACAGGAGCACTGGCTTCGTCTCTCTGATGGCTTTTCTCAAGCTTCATAGAAGGAAAAAAAAAAAAAAAAAAAACTCGTGGCAACCAGTGCAGCCCATTTAATTCCAGTCAAACGTCTGTGTTTCAGTACCCACATCCGTGCCTGGGCAGCCTCACAGTGGTGAAGCCAGCTCCCTTCTGGTGCCACATCTGGCCTAACAGCTGGGTGGCCAAGAGAATGGATGAGTTGGGGCGGGGGGGCTAACAGAATGTGGGGTGCAATCCTCAGCTGCCTCGTTTGCTTGTTTACCAGCATCTGAAACATCTGGGTTGCATGGCATGAGGAAGCCCTTGGAAGCATCTTTAAATGCTGTCACCTTCCAGCACTCCAGCTGGCTTCGTGGGGAGAGAGGGGATGGACCAGGCTGGAAGCCTGGCAGGCCCTTGGTGGGTGGGGGGTGGGGGGGCATTTGTTTGGGAAATTGCAGAATTAGTGTCAGCAAACTGTGCGCATCCTGCTGTGATCTTCAACTGGGAAGCGTGGAGGGCAGGGAGGTGGGTTTTCAGGGCCGCTCCTGCGACAGCTCCAGGCTGCTAGGCCAGGATGCTTGGAAACCAGGAGCAGGATCTAGCCAGGGAGCAGGGCAGGAGGGGCAGTGTTTAACAGGGTTCCACTGAGTTTTTAAAGGCATTTTTTGGTTTGGTTCTAGTTTTGAAGGAGTGTGTTAGGTAGCTGATAGTAGGTCAGATCTAGACAGACCTGCCCAGATCTACCCCATACAGACCCTGGGCAAGTTATCTGTCTCCTTCCATCCTTTTGGAAAGACTCAGTTGTAATGCAGACATACAGCCTCTATTGCATAGACAGAGGAAGCGGGTTGGCAAAAAAAAAAAAAAAAACCCATTGGCTTTTAGATGGAGTCCAGTGAGGTGAGAAGTTTATGCATTAATTGGCAATGCTAATAGTTTCCAAGTCTATTAAATGAGAATAATATGGGCTTCCCAGGTGGTGTTAGTGGTAAAGAATCTACCTGCCAGTGCAGGTAAACATGAGATACAGGTTCTATCCCTGGGTCAGGAAGATCACCTGGAGGAGGGCATGGCAATCCACTCCAGTATTCTTGCCTGGAGAATCCCATGGACAGAGGAGCCTGGCAGGCTACAGTCCATGGCGTCGCAAAGAGTCAGACACAACTCAAGTGACTTAGCACGTAACAAAGCAACAGCTACTGGTAAGTGTTCAGTTTACGGTGACTGTTGCATGAGAGCCTGATGTTGCTGTGAGGTGATGACGGTGGATCCAAGTCACGGACTCAACAGCCAGCCAGCCAGGGCGTTAGGACGGTCCCCCTGTGATCAGCCATGTGACATGAGGAAGGTTAAGCTTTCTGTGCCCCAGTGTCTTCACATGTAAATTGAGGATGATCAGCCTGCTTACCTTATGAGATGCTGTGGGGGTTATATAAGTAAGATGTAGGAATGTTGGCCACTGCCTGGCTTACCATGGGTGCCTTGTGAGCCTTCCTACTGTTCCCCAAGCCTCCCTGTCCTCCCTGAGACCTGACCAGTTACCTCTTCCTGGACCACCTCCTTTGCTCTTATTCTTGAGAAGTTTATGGAGGACATGGCAGTGTTCAGTTCAGTTCAGTCGCTCAGTCGTGTCCGACTCTTTGCGACCCCATGAATCGCAGCACGCCAGGCCTCCCTGTCCATCACCAACTCCCGGAGTTCACTCAGACTCACGTCCATCGAGTCAGTGATGCCATCCAGCCATCTCATCCTCGGTCGTCCCCTTCTCCTCCTGCCCCCAATCCCTCCCAGCATCAGAGTCTTTTCCAATGAGTCAACTCTTGGCATGAGGTGGCCAAAGTACTGGAGTTTCAGCTTTAGCATCATTCCTTCCAAAGAAATTGCAGGGCTGATCTCCTTCAGAATGGACTGGTTGGATCTCCTTG
>SJYX01016457.1:15460-27408 GCA_006410675.1 Oreotragus oreotragus | reverse complement strand
AATCCCTCCCAGCATCACCTTAGCCGGCATTATTTTTGCTTCACGAAGCTTGAGACTGAAAACGTACCTATTTTCGGCAAGAGTCGAAATGTGAGGAAATGAGAGTATTTCAGGGGCTCCTCACCCTCCAGGCCATCCCAGCTCCTGGCCTCCAAATCCATCCCTGACTTTCCGTACGTCATGTGTGCCAACATGGCCGCCCCCCTGGGGGCCATTGTGATCTGGGCGCAGACATATTGCCTGTCTAGGACGTAACGGAAGTTGGTTCGTCGGCTCCAGTAACAGCCCAGATCCACCTCGGCATCCGTAGACAGGTCTAGACTTCAAAGCAGTTCGCCGAAGTAGGAGGGCATTTAGGTTCCAGTCAGTCTCGGGAAAATCTGTTTAGTGTGTGGTTTTTGTCCCTGGATTTTCTTCCTTTTTTTGTTGTTGTCACAGTAGTGGTATTGTTTCGCCCAGGGTGATACGTGGAGTTGGTGCTGTCTGGACCCCTGGGATTATCTTCAGAGGGCAGAGCCATACGGCAGAAGTGCTGAGGTAGTTGTATGTAAGGGGAACCAGGTGGGTGCTGGATTTGGGAACCAGACGAGGAGCTTGTCTGTGGTTTGCGTTGGGGGTGTCCTGAGGGTCAGTATGATTAGATTCTGTAGAGATCAGTGCTCTTTTCCAGTTTTCAAGGCTTGGGGTTCTGTGGATCACTCCGCTTGCAGGGTGTACAGGTGGCATTGACGACGATCGCAGTGTCGGATTCAGATTGGGGATTTACTGCGGGGCTCAGTGATGGCGGGGTGTCCCTGGGTCGTCACATGAGGGTGTCTGTATCAGGTTTCGGGTTCATAAGGAAGCGACAGAAGACCGTATATCCCAGGGCAATAGTTCCAAACCATCTATATTTTATCTTTTTGTGTATGTGTGTTTTTCTTTTTAAATTTATTGAAGTATAATTGGTTTACAACATTGTGAATTTCTACTGTATAGCAAGGTGGTTCAGTTATATACATATATATACATTCTCTTTACTATTCTTTTCCATTATGATTTATGACAGGACATTGAATATAGCTCCCTGTGATATACTGTAGGACCTTGGTTATCTTGGTGTTTAGCTTTTAATTGAGAAGTTGACTATAGAAGGAGAGACTGAACCAGCAATGCCAATCTGTCTTATGTTGTCTGTGTGGCTTTCGCACAGCAAAGATAGAGTATATAGTGACAGAGACATTTTGGCCTGCAAATTTGAAAAGCCCTGTGTACTTTTTGCAGAAAATATTTGTCAACACTTGCACTCACCTCCTAATAACGATATATTGCAACAGCACTGTTACTTTGGAGAAGGAAATGGCAACCCGCTCCAGTATTCTTGCCAGGAGAATTCCATGGACAGAGGAGCCTGGCAGGCTACAGTCCATGGGATGCAAAAAGTAGGACAGGACTGAGCAACTAACAGACACTGTTACTTACCTCCCTGACATACGTGAAAACTTTGTTCTTTGCTAACAGAATCTTCATTTTGCTTAATTATCTGGCAAGGTGCCTTCTGGCAAGGTCACCCATATCCCAATTTATTGGAAAGTCCTGACTGGCCTTAGTCAATCATGTGGTTTGAGTTCCCATTGCTAGTGATTGAGTTAGTACTAAGAAAAGAACTTATGCATATGGGGTGGTTCTAAACAGCTGTGTATGTAGAAATGTGCTTTGGGGTTTCTAGAGAAGCATTTTTTTCTTTTAAAGCAGTAAGGCCTTGGATCTCTTTTTTCATATTGATAATGGTATTGTTGAAAAATTTTGGCCCAGTTTTCTAATGTTAACTTATTCTCTCAGGTTTTCTTTATGGTGTTGTAATTATTCATTCCTCATCATTATAGTTTATTTAGTTTTGCCTGTTTTCAACTGTATATTTTTTTTACCACATCTTCCTTATCTGTTCATCTATTGATGGACCCTTGGGTTGCATCTGTGTCTTGGCTATTGTAAGTAGTTTTGCTATGAACATTGGGATGCCTGTAGCTTTTCAAATTAGAGTTTTCTCCACATCATGCACTTTTTTTAATGTCACGTTCAATATTTGTGAGACTCATTCATGTTCTTGCACAAAGATGTACTCCCCCCACCCGTGCTGTGTAACAGGATTATGCAAATATATAAATATCCACATAGTAAATATTTTGTAGTTTGCATGCCACTGTTCTCTCATGTATAAGTCTTTATTTTTGTTTTATTGTCCTTGAAAGATGTAAAAGGCATTCTTAGCATGAAAGCTGAGCAAAGACTGTTGTTTTTCCATAGCATTCTATTGTTTGAATATATGATTTTCCGACTACTTATGAAATTTGAGTTGCTTGCATTTTGGTTTATTATGAATAATGTTACTATGGAGATTCATGACAGTGTCCTCTGGTTTAACCCATATATTTGGAGGGATGCCCCAGATTTTTGGAGGGATGTATTTCTTAGATGTATTCTTCAGAGTGAAGTTGCTTCTGGCTTGGTGAACATGTGGAGATGCAGGGAGATTGACCCTCCTTTACGGGGTACTCCTCACCCTTCCACACTTGCCCTGTCCTGGGCAGGCACCTCTTCCATCTGCCTGTTCCTGAGTTACATCTTTTTGTAAGTAAATATAATACCTAAAATGTTTCTCTGAGTTCTGGGAGCCGTTCTAGCATATTTTTCTTTGTTTTGTTTTTGGTCTCGGTTTTGTTTGGTTTTTGGCTGTGCCACACAGCATGCGGGATCTTAGTTTCCTGACCATGGATGGAACCCACGCCCCCTGCAGTAGAAGCACAGAGTCCTAGCCACTGGACCTCCACAGAATTCCCTCCTCTAGCAAATGAATCAACCCAAGGAGGGGGTCATTGGACCCTGCACTCTGTGGCCAGTTGCTTGGAAGCACAGGTGATAACCTGGACTTGTGTTTGCACTTGAAGCAGAGGGTGGAGGCCAGTCTCATAGGACTGAGCCTGTAACTCATGAAATATGATATTATCTCCAGGTACATAGTGGCGGAATTGAGTTGAAGTGTAGGACATCCAGCTGGTGTTGTAGAATTGCTTCCTGATGTGTTAAAAAAGAACTACGTATCAAATTGATGTCAGAATCGCACCTTGTTGTGGATGAGTTTCTTGTTAATACATTTCCCTATTCTGATGGCACCACAAACTGAGTTTTAAGAGAGTTATTAGTGTTCATTATGACACTGGAGAGTACGTACAACATATAATTTTTGTTTGTCAAATTCTTATGTTAATTAGTACTTTTATACTTTCTTCTGACAACATAGTAGTCTTAGAGCACTTCAACTTCATTTATATACGATTATTTTGTATTTTAATTTCTTATGCATTTTAAAACCTTCCAAGATATCACCAGTACTTTTTATAACAAAGCGTTTCTGCTTTGAGAAGTATGGTGGTTTTCAAAATGAAGTGCGTGTAGTCACGGGATGTATAAAATTTTTGAGTAGGTCCCTGACCACACATGGTTTAAAGGATCAGTGCCTAGCACCTCTCCTCACATGTGGTCCCTTTTGTATAACTGAAGTGCCTGCGATTCTCCTGCTCCTGAGGCCTGCTGCTGGGTGAATCTCTTGTTCCTCATCTCATTTGACAGTCACCCCACTTCAAATTCATGGAACAAAGGAACACTACCTCCATCACAGTCAGAAGCTTAGGATTTTTTGGCCAGAAGTAGAAAGTCCTCTGGGGCTACCAGTAAAGGGACACTCGGCAATGCTGTGGGCATTGGATTAAGAGGAGCACCCAGGAGTAGCAATAGCTTCTGGGCCCAGAGGAAATGTACCCTCAGCTTGAATTTTCTCCTCTACCCAAGGCCCTGAGTCCCAAGGAGCCAAAGAATAAGTCGAAGGAGGAAGAAGTTATAGAATTTGGTAGCAGTATTTTCTTGGGATATGCTTGGTTGAAGACAAGTTTCAGAACAGAAATTGAGAGCAGATCCACGAGATACATCAACAGTGTTTTCAGAGAACAGAAGAAAACGATGCAAGCCCAGGTAACTTCTGGGGCTTTATTTTTCTGGCACTTATGTTTTATTCTTTCCTTTGTTCCCCAGTGGGTTTGTAGAAATCTGTAAAAAAATCATTTTCATTATTCTATAAAGTATACATTTGTATATATTTTCCTGTTATATATATACACACTTATATATGTGAGAATATAGTGTTTCTAGCTTAATAAGATTTAGTTCTACATACTACATAGAAAGTTGCAATTGGATAAATGAATGGATGACTGACTACACAATTAGAGAATGTTGTATTAGGCATTTGCTTCTTTAATGATACATTAAAATAAAAGCCCTACTGGATATCTCAATGCATCCTGTAAAGTGGAACAGAACACTTTAACATTTCTTCCATATCATCGAGATGACATCATCATTACACACCTCTCTTATTATAGGAAACCCTCACATTTGACCATGTGGCCGTGGACTTCACGTGGGAGGAGTGGCAGCTCCTGGCCCCTGTTCAGAAGGCCCTGTACCGGCACATGATGCTGGAGAACTATAGCAACCTGGTGTGTGCGGGTGAGGACGGCTCCCCTGGGTTACTGACCAGGTCCCCAGTCAGTGGCCTTTCCTTTCTCAGCTTCTGAAAGCTCTGGAGCATCTGTGATGCTCAGTGTCCTCTCTGGCCCAAGAGAAGTGGGTGTATTCTCTTTTCTCCTGTGAGAAAAGCCTTGACTCTGTAGGTTGTGAAATGTAGCATTCTGCTGTCTTCACAGACCCCAAGGCGAACTCACTGGGTGTAAATAGTCTGTCATTTCCCATGAACAGGTTTTCAAGCAAGCACACCAGAGGTACTCTCCAAATTGGGTCAAGGAGAACCATGGATGATGGATGATGAAATCCACTGTCAAACCCATTCAGGTGAGTGAGAGACTAGCAGGGGGACAGGCTGTGGAAATGACCCTGTCAGAGAAGAGCCACAGCTGCGAGGGGGTTGGAGGATGGGTGAACAGTGCCTCCCTGCATTTCTCTCTCGGCATCAGAGAACTTTTCTTTGTAAGGAGTTTCAGTTCAGTTCAGTCACTCAGTCATGTCTGACTCTTTGTGACCCCATGGACGGCAGCACGCCAGGCCTCCCTGTCCATCACCAACTCCCAGAGTTCACTCAAACTCATGTCCATTGAGTCGGTGATGCCATCCAGCCATCTCATCCTCTGTTGTCCCCTTCTCCTCCTGCCTTCAATCTTTACCAGCATCAGAGGTCTTTTTAAATGAGTCAGTTCTCTGCATCAGGTGGCCAAAGTATTGTAGGAGTTTAGAGAAGAATATATCCCCTTTTAGGAAATATTCTGTGTCTTCTGGGATCTGTTTCTTTATTTTACTGCCATCTTGATTTTTGTTTGCCTAGTGTTCTTTTTCCTGCCATTTTCATATCTTTTCCTTCTCCATACTCTTCCAGCTCATTTTCTGTGAAATTCCCCCTTCTAGGACCTCTGGCCACAGAGAAGACTTTTTCTGAAAACGTCTGTCTTTGGCTGTGCTTTGTCTTCGTTGCTGCATGCTGGCTTTTTTCTAGTTGCAGCGAAGGGGCGCTACTCCCTAATGTTGGTGCACAGGCTTCTCATTGCAGTGGCTTCTCTTGTGGAGCCCGGGCTCTAGAGCTAAGAGCTTCTGTTGTTGCAGTTCCCAGGTGCTAGAGGACAGGCTCGATAGCTGTGGCCCACGGGCTTTGTTGCTCCCCAGCATGTCGGGTTTTCCCGGATCAGGGATCAAACTTGTGTCTCCTGCACTGGCAGGCAGTTTCTTTACCACTGAGCTACCAGTGAAGCCCTCCACAGAGAAAAGTTTGAATTCCTCTCTGTCTGCTGTCGTCTACTGCCTCTTCCTGCTCCACTGCTCATATTGATTTCCTTTCTCACAACCATCCCATTGGATGCCAGCCCCAATGTAAACTGGTCTTCACTGGGCCTTCTCTCCGCTCTGAGGTTTTACTAATGTTTTGTTTTCCCTCTTACTCAATGATCTCTTGACCTTCTAAGTTTTCTTCTTTCTAATAAGCTAACAAATTCCTTTGGCTCACTGGAGAAAACTCCCAAGTTGTTACCTCCCCAGTGTGATCCAGCACAGACTTGGTTCTGTACGATTTCCTCATCTCGATGGTAGCTCTCCTTAGTTCCTAGTAACTACCTGGTTGTGGATCATCTTCCCTCCCAAGAAACCCTACAAGTCAGCGTCTCCCTTACTCCTGTGCACCCTCCATCCTGGCTAGTCAGACTTTACCTCCACTGTACCCCCTTGCAGAGCTCTCCTCTGTAAAGGACTCAGCTGTTCAGGATGAATTTTTAACTAGAAAATTATTTTAACATCCTGCATTCTTAGTTCCAGCCTCAACTTGATCATAATTCTTGCCTACTTCCAGTTAATTCCTTTGTGTATTTACTAGTTTTGAAATTTCTTGTCATTTGTTGTAGACTTTACCATCTCATTCACTTCCTGAAAGCTTTCATTTCTTTCCCCTGGTATCCTGATAACATTAAGTACCAGGTAACCACATTCCCTTTCAGGATAAAACAATTCTCTTTTCTGCGATCGTCATGACAGATCATCTTATTCACACAGAGATTTTCATCTTCCTAAACCTCCCAGTCTGTTCCATACATGGAATAGCTAGCTTCCTTGATTCCTTCCTCTATGAGTTTTTTTGACAGTGAAGTGTAAACTATAACTCAGACAGTTACAGCAGTCTGAGCCACTCGGATGGGAAAGAATTCACCTGCAAGGCAGTAGACCCAGGTTCAAGCCCTGCGTTGGAAAGACCCCTGGAGAAGGAAATGGCAACCCACTCCAACCCACTGGGAAATTCCATGGACAGAGGAGCTTGCTGGGCTGCAGTCTTTGAGACTGCAAAGAGTTGGATACAACTGAGCAACTAACACATACACAAACACAGCAGTTGAAAAAACAGACCGAGAGCTTTTGTTCTAAGAGGATGAGATATGAATTTAATCAAACGTTATAATAAATAATATGTCTAGGTGCTGAAAAGTGCTGTGATGAAGTTAAGTTGCATAATGGACCAGTGTGAGCCAGGGCTCCTCTTTTAGGAAAGGGAGCAGCTCTCTTGAGATGCAGATTGTAACTTAGATGTGCTTGCAGTTGTCTGCTGTGTCATTTTCTTTCTTTTTTTCCCTTCTTTTAAAAGATTTTTTGCCAAAAGACATGTGGAATCTTACTCAGATGCTAAAGAATCTGCCTGCAATGCGGGAGACCTGGGTTTGATCCCTGGGTTGGGAAGATGCCCTGGAGAAGGGAAGGGCAACCCATTCCAGAATTCTGGCTTAGAGAATTCCATGGTCAGAGGAATCTGGCAGGCTCCAGTCCATGTGGTCACAAAAGAGTCGAACACGGCTGAACGACTAACACACTGGGGATTGAACCTAAGCCTCCTGTACTGGAAGCAAAGAGGCTTAATGGCTAAATTGCTAGGGAAGTCCCTGTGTCATTCTCTTCATTCCCCTCATGCCAACAACACTGGATCCATAGGGAGACCTGTCTGCCTCCAAACTGAGCCAGATTTCCTCCACCTCTCTCCCTCTCCATCGCTCCTTCCCACCGGTTTTCACAGCCTGTAGCTGTTTTCCTCATGTTCTGTCTCTGCCCCATGAAGTGGTTTTATCCCGCTACAGCATGGGCTCTGTACACCTATGGAATGTGTTTGTGACTCCCCGACACTAGCACCATTCCTGGTCCACCATGGTCAGCAGTTAGGATCTGTGGACTGGATGAGTCCATATCACAATGTGCATAAGTTGCCCTGCAACCTCTGGGCTCCTCACAGAACATTGTTTGTATTTTACAGTCTCTGCATGTCTGCAAGGCTAGTGTTTAGAAGGTATTCAAATCTGTATTTTTCCATTGTGAATTATCCAACCCTGTGTTTTACACTAACTACTTTTTCCTTTTGACTGGTTTGTGGCACTATTCCAATGTGCAGGGAACATTAAACATAGAATTTTATTTACACTTATAAAAACATCCCCAGAAAGATTCCTCACATCAAGGTATTTTTAGGAAATTCATTTTTCTTCTCTTTCCTAGAAGTCTGGAAATTTGATGACCACCTGCTGGAGTACTTACAAAATGAGAGCGTGGAGAAGAAACTAGAACAATGGCATGAACAGAACCCACTAGAAAATGCTTTNGAAAGATTCCTCACTTCAAGGTATTTTTAGGAAATTCATTTTTCTTCTCTTTCCTAGAAGTCTTGAAATTTGATGACCACCTGCTGGAGTACTTACAAAATGAGAGCGTGGAGAAGAAACTAGAACAATGGCATGATCAGAACCCACTAGAAAATGCTTTCCATCAGAGCATAACTCATTTTCTGCTCAGGCAGCATTATGATGTGTTTGGTTTACATGGTAAATGTATGAAATCAAACTTAACTTTACTTTCTCAAAACCTCAGCTATGAAATAAAGAGCTCCAATGAGCTTCCTGGAGATGAGAAATCCTGTCGCCATGCTGACAGTGAACAGTTTCATCCTGAAATTAAATTCCTCCAAAGCCAAAAACTCATCAGCTCCAAATCCCCATTCAACGAGCATCAGAAGAAAACTAAAAAAACAGAGAAGCCTCATGTGTGTGGTGAATGTGGGAAAGCTTTCATCAAAAAGTCTTGGCTCACTGATCATCAGATAATTCACACAGGAGAGAAGCCACATCGATGTAATCTTTGTGACAAAGCATTCTCTAGAAAATTCATGCTCACCGAACATCAGAGAACGCACACAGGAGAGAAACCTTACCAGTGCACTGATTGTGGCAAAGCCTTCCTCAATAAATCACGGCTTAATATACATCAGAAAACCCACACCGGAGAGAAACGGTATATCTGCAGTGACTGTGGAAAGGGCTTCATCCAGAAGGGAAATCTCATTGTACATCAGCGAATTCACACAGGTGAGAAACCTTACACATGCAATGAATGTGGAAAAGGCTTCATCCAGAAGACCTGCCTCATTGCCCATCAGAGATTTCACACGGGAAAGACTCCTTTTGTGTGTAGTGAGTGTGGAAAATCCTGTTCCCAGAAGTCAGGTCTCATTAAACATCAAAGAATTCACACAGGAGAGAAACCCTTTGAATGCAATGACTGTGGGAAAGGCTTCACTACAAAGCAAAAGCTCATTGTCCATCAAAGGACTCACACGGGAGAGAGACCTTATACCTGCAATGAGTGTGGGAAAGCTTTTGCCTACATGTCTTGCCTTGGTAAACATAAGAAAATACACACAAGAGAGAAACATGGAGATGCAATCAAGGGGGAGAATCCTGCCTCACAGACAAGTGATGCCATGCAGAAGAAGAACCTTTTTAACTTGGTGGCTGTGCATGTGCCTTCCATGGCCCTTCAGCCATCAGTCAACATCAGTGAACTCCTAGCAAATAGGAACGTCATCATAACGGGACCACCCGTGGGCAGGTGTGCACCCGCAGGAGATGACAGAGGGTCTGCAGAGGACAGAACCCTTAAGAGTGCAATGAGCATGGTTGTGCCTTCGGTGGTCAATTACGTTTTGTGTCACAGAAAACCCCTAGGAAAAAAACTCGAGACATACTATGTGTAGGCAAAAATTTCTAGGTCAGATGGTGGCTGAAAAGTTTATACTGAGAGAAACTGTATAAATGCTGAGACCAGGAACCCATGATATGCTCATCCAGTTAAATATACGCATTGATACTGAGGCATAATCTGATGTTAACCCAAACACAAACACATCAATTGCTCTTGTTGTGTCAGTTGAATGAAGGAAGGAAGCTTGAGTTCAACTAAGTGGGAGAAATAAGTAGGTGAAGTTTTTAAGCATACAATTTGTATGTGGAAGGTTCCTGTGAACAAATAGGGCTAATACTGGTTTGGTGGGCTATGGGACATGTATATATATATATCAGTTCTGTTTCTCCAGGGCAAGGTGAAGTATTGACTGAAAATTGGGATGTCTGCCTTAAACTCTAAGAAATTTTATATTATGCAGAAGAATTTAGATCAAGCCAGTTTTCTTGAATCTTAGATTGAGTTATTTTATTCATTTACTGAGTATTTGTTGAATACTTCCCTTTTTATTGGGTCCTGTCCTAGTAGCTGAGGATACAGTGGTGATTAAGCCCATGAAAAAACCCATGATCCCCCAGATAGAGCTTTGAGATAACTATTATTTTTAAGTAGTACATCAGCTAATCTGTTAATAGTAAGAGGATGTAAATACATACACTAAATGAAATCGATCTTAGTCCCTTCCAGTTACCATAAGAGAAGACCATCACCTGCATAGCTTATAGAAACAGAAGTTCATTTCTCACAGTTCTGGAAGTTACCAAGTCCCAGATTAAGGGGCCTGCAGATTTAGTATCTCCCATCCAAGTACTAAGCAGGCCTGATTCTCTGAGCTTTTCAGCTCAAATGAGGTCAGCACATTCAGGGTATTACAGCCACAGACAGACTTGGTATCTAATGAGGGCTCCTGGTTCATAGAAGATGGTCATCCCACTGTATCCTCATGTTGGGGAAAGGGCAAAGAGGGGATGGGTTCTCTTCTATAAAGGCACTATTCCCAATCATGAAGGCTCCATCCTTTGGACCCAGTTGCCTCTTAAATGCTCCACTTCTTAATATCAATCTATTTTGTTTTTAATATTTTAATTTTATTGGAATATGGTTGATTTATAATGCTGTGTTAGTTTCAAGTATATAGCAAAGGATTCAGTTATACATATACATGATTCCCTGGTGGCTCAGACAGTAAAAAATCTACTGCTATGCAGGAGGCCCAGGTTCAATCCCTGAATCGGGAATTTCCTTTTGAGGAGAGCAGCAATCCACTCTAGTATTCTTGGCTGGAGTATGCCATGGACAGAGGAGCCTGGCAGGCTACATTACAGTCCACAGGGGTGGCACAGACTCAGACACAACTGAAGCGAGATAGCACACACGCATGGATGCTTTGGTAATAATGAGGGAGGTTCCCCATCCAAGGTTTTCTGTATATAATTTGAACTACGACTTAAGTACTAACGGGAGTCCTGCATCATAATATAGGTAACTAGAGAATATATCTATGCAATATTGCTCTTTACAGCATTGAACCTTGCTTCTATCACCAGTCACGTCCACAGCTGGGTATTGTTTTTGCTTTGGCTCCATCCCTTCATTCTTTCTGGAGTTATTTCTCCACTGATCTCCAGTAGCATATTGGGCACCTACTGACCTAGGGAGTTCCTCTTTTAGTATCCTATCATTTTGCCTTTTCATACTGTTCATGGGGTTCTTAAGGCAAGAATACTGAAGTGGTTTGCCATTTCCTTCTCCAGTGGACCACATTCTGTCTGACCTTTCCACCATGACCCGCCCGTCTTGGGTTGCCCTGTGGGCATGGCTTAGTTTCATTGAGTTAGACAAGGCTGTGGTCCTGGTGTGATTAGATTGACTAGTTTTCTGTGAGTATGTGTGTCTGCCCTCTGATGCCCTCTTGCAACACCTACCGTCTTACTTGGGTTTCTCTTACTTGGGTATCTCTTCAGAAGAAGATATTAAGAAGCAGAAGATATTAAGAAGAGGTGGCAAGAATACACAGAAGAACTGTACAAAAAAGATCATGACCCAGATAATCATGATGGTGTGATTACTCATCTTCAGTTCAGTTCAGTCGCTCAGTTGTGTCCGACTCTTTGCGACCCCATGAATCGCAGCACGCCAGGCCTCCCTGTCCATCACCATCTCCCGGAGTTCACTCAGACTCACGTGCATCGAGTCCATGATGCCATCCAGCCATCTCATCCTCGGTCGTCCCCTTCTCCTCCTGCCCCCAATCCCTCCCAGCATCAGAGTCTTTTCCAATGAGTCAACTCTTCGCATGAGGTGGCCAAAGTACTGGAGTTTCAGCTTTAGCATCATTCCTTCCAAAGAAATCCCAGGGTTGATCT
>SJYX01016457.1:0-14427 GCA_006410675.1 Oreotragus oreotragus | reverse complement strand
TGAAAGTGCTGCACTCAATATGCCAGCAAATTTGGAAAACTCAGCAGTGGCCACAGGACTGGAAAAGGTCAGTTTTCATTCCAATCCCAAAGAAAGGCAGTGCCAAAGAATGCTCAAACTACCACACAATTGCACTCATCTCACATGCTAGTAAAGTAATGCTCAAAATTCTCCAAGCCAGGCTTCAGTAACTTGCCTTACTCCTTGGAAGGCAATTATGACCAACCTAGATAGTATATTCAAAAGCAGAGATATTACTTTGCCGACTAAGGTCTGTCTAGTTAAGGCTATGGTTTCTCCAGTAGTCACGTATGGATGTGAGAGTTGGACTGTGAAGAAGGCTGAGCACCGAAGAATTGATGCTTTTGAACTGTGGTGTTGGAGAAGACGCTTGAGAGTCCCTTGGACTGCAAGGAGATCCAACCAGTCCATTCTAAAGGAGATCAGCCCTGGGATTTCTTTGGAAGGAATGGTGCTAAAGCTGAAACTCCAGTACTTTGGCCACCTCATGTGAAGAGTTGACTCATTGGAAAAGACTCTGATGCTGGGAGGGATTGGGGGACGACAGAGGATGAGATGGCTGGATGGCATCACTGACTCGATGGACGTGAGTCTGAGTGAACTCTAGGAGTTGGTGATGGACAGGGAGGCCTGGCGTGCTGTGATTCATGGGGTCACAAAGAGTCGGACACGACTGAGCGACTGAACTGAACTGAATTGAGAGAATATTCCAGGACTGTTTCTAGTGATTGTATTTGACAGCCTTCCTGCCTCAGATTCTCTGAGAAACAATGCAAATATCCTAGCCATGTCCCCCCCAGCTCTGAAACCAGAACCTCTGGGGCTACACTTGACCCCTCATTTTTAACAACAGCCTGAGGCACACTTAATTTTGACGTTCTTTGCCCTACATTGTGGGTTACTGTCCCCATCACCACGCTCACATTATAGTGGGATGGATTCAAGTCGAGCTTTTTCTATCGACTCCACACCATTAATGGCCTCACTTCTGGCGGCTTTTCCCCCAACCCCCACCCCCAGTCACAACTTGGATAGTCCCTGCTGCTCTCTTCCCTGTTAATGGCCAGCCCCACACTGTGCAGCTCCCGGAAACTGTTTTCTGTTCTAAAAAAACAGCTTCCTGCAAACTGTTTTCCCTCCAGAAGTTTCCGTGGTGTCCATTTACCAGACGTATTGTTTTCCCTTTCTGGGAGTGCATCTCTGCTGCCAGTTGGACGATTTAACTCTTACCTTTCTGTTTGGATTTTTTTTAAAAAATACAAAGTGGATAATATACATCGTGTCCTTTTACTTCCCTGCCTAGCAGGCTTGAAACCACCTTAGTCTGCATCAGTTTTGTCTCGCGAAGCCTGAGACTGAAAATGTACCTATTTTCTGCAATAATCGAAGTGCCAGGAAATGAGAGAAGTTCAGTGGCTTCTCACCCTCCAGGCATCCCCAGCTTCTGGGGCACAAACGCATCCCTGGGTATTGTGTACGTCAGGTGTGCCAACATGGCTGCTCCCAAGGGGCCGCTGTGCTCTGGGCGCAGACATATTGCTTCTCTAGCACGTACCGGAAGTCGGGTCCTCAGCTCCTGCACGCTCCGGATCCACCTCGGCTTCCGTAGACAGTTCTGAAGGTCAAAGTTCACGGAAGCACGATGCTGTTTAGGCGGTTGGTCAGTCTGAGGAAAGTCAGGTTAGTGTGCAGTTTTTGTCCCTGGAATTTGTTGTTGCCACAGTGGTGATATTGTTTCGTCCAGCGTGATAGGTGGACTTGGTGCCGTCTGGACCCATGAGATTATTGCCAGAGGGCAGAGGGGGAGGGTAGAAATGCCGAGGTGGTTATATTTAAGGGGAGCCAGGAGACTACCGGATTTGTGGAGAACCAGACGTGGAGTTTGTCTGTGGTTTGGATTGGGAGCGTGTCCTGTGAATCAGTGTAATTAGACTGTGTAGAGATCAGTACTCTTCCATTTGTCAGGCCTTGGGGTTTTGGAGATCACTCGGCTTGCAAGGTGTACATGTGTTGCAGAAACCAGTAATGGAGAAACCAAGCACCGCACTCTGAGTTGGAGAACTCAGGTTTATTAAGCAGGTGGGCCCAGAGGAGTTAACACTCCAAGCTCTGAGCCATAAACAAAGGGTTTATAGAGTTTTTATAGACAGACTATAGTAGGTAACATTAACTGCTAATAGGTGGTTTAAACTAAGGGATTTCGCGCGCGCGGAAACAGCGGCCAAGACGGGGAGGGGGATGTCTGACCTTTATAGGGACAGGCATGATTAAGCAGGATTGCAAAAGCCAGGTAATTCCAAAGAGCAGGACAAGGGTAAGTGAGATAAGCTCCAGTTCCTAGTATTTTAAGTCCCCACTTCCTGAGACTACGTGACCTGTGATCCAGACTTTGCAAGGAGCAAGCAGAGGCAGAACAAGCAGGAGGTTATGTAAAATTTTAACTTTTCCTCTTCAGTGGCATTGACAGCGATCGCAGTGTTGGATTCAGGTTGGGGATTTAATTCGGGGTTCAGTGGTGGCGGGGACTGGATCATCACATGAGGGTGTCTGGCCCAGGGTTTGGGTTAATAAGGAAGTGTGTAGTGTAGTCAGTGTCTGGTACAGAAAGGTGTGTGATGGCTGAAGATTTGGACTGCAAGGATGGTTGCGTAGGTAGTTGCGTTGAGGTTCCAGTTTCTGCTGGTGCAACGGAAGACTGTACATCCCAGGGCAGTAGTTCCAAACCTCTGTATTTTAGCTTTTTGTGTGTGTTTTTCTTTTTAAATTTGCTGAAGTATAGTTGATTTACAATGGTATGTTAATTTCTACTGTACAGCAAGGTGATTCAGTTACATGTATATATATGTATATATGTATATATATATATACATATTCTCCTTGATATTAATTTCCATTATGATTTATGACAGGACATTAAATATAGTTCCCTGTGCTATACTGTAGGACCTTGTTTAATTTTAATTGAGGAGTTGACTACAGGACAAGAGGCTGAACCAGCAATACCAATCTGTTTTGTACCGCCTGTGCTGCTTTCACATAGCAAAGGCAGAATATAGTTGTGACAGACATTTGGCCTGCAAATTTGAAAATCTTTCTGTTCTTTTTTGCAGAAAATATTTGTCAACACCTGCACTCACCTCCTAATATTGGTATGTTGCAACAGCACCATTACTTACCTCCCTGACATACATGAACACTCTGTTATTTGCTAACAGAATCTTCTTTTTTGTTTAATCATCTGACAAGGTGACCTCTGGAAAGGCCACCCATATCCCAGTTTATTGGGAAGTCCTGGCTGGTCTTAGTCAATTGTGTATTTCAAGTTCCCATTGCTAGTGATTGAGTTAGTACTAAGAAATGAGCTTGGGCATTTCTAACCAGCTATGTATGTAGATGTCCTTTGGGGTTTCTAGGGGAGCATTTTTTCTTTCAAATAAATATCATTTCATGTTGATAATGATATTGCTGAAAAATATTGGCCCGCTTTTCAATGTTAACTTATTCTTTCGCATTTTTCTTTATGGTGTTATAATTATTCATTCCTCATTATAGTTTATTTAGTTTTTTTTAATTTTCAACTGCATATATTTATACAGCACATCTTCTTTATCTGTTCATCTGTTGAAGGACACTTGGGTTGCATCTGTGTCTTGGCTATTATAAGTTCTGCTGTGAACATTGGGATACCTGTATCTTTTCAAATTAGAGTTTTCTCCATATCATTTTTTTTTTAATGTCAGGTTCAATATTTGTGAGAATCACTCATGTTTTTGCACATAGGTGTACTTTTTTTCCCCCCTGTGTAACAGTGTCAGGCAAATATTAAATATCCACATAGTAAATATTTTGAGGTTTTCATGCCACCATTCTCTCATGTATACCTCTTTATTTTTGCTTTATAGTCTTTGAGAAGTGTAAAAGGCATTTTTAGCTTGAAGCTGAGCAAAGACTGTACTTTTCCAATATTATTCTATTGTTTGAATATATGATTTTCTGACTATTCATGAAATGTGTGTTCTGTACATTTTGGTTTATTATGAATAATGTTACTGTGGAAATTCATGACAGGGTCCTCTGGTTCAACCCAGAATTTTGGAGGGATGTTATTTCTTAGATGTATTCTTCAGAGTGAAGTTCCTTCTGGCTTGAACATGTGGAGATGCAGGGAGAGTGACCTTCCTGTAGGGGGCATGCCTCACCCTTCCACACATACCCTGTCTTGGGAACCTCTTCTATCTACCTGTTCCTGAGTTACATCTTTTTATAAATAAACATAGAACCTAAAATATTTCTCTGCGTTTTGTGAGGTGTTTAAGCATGTTTTTGTTTGTTTTTGATCTTGGTTTTGTTTATGTTTGTTTTGTGTTTGGCTGTGCCATACAGCATGTGGGATCATAGTCCTAAGACCAGGGATCAAACCCATGCCCCCTGCAGTAGAAGCATGGAGTCCTAACCACTGGACCACCAGAGAATTCCCTGCTCTAACAAATTAATCAGCGCAAGGAGGGGGTCATTGGAACCTGGGATCGGTGGCCAGTTGCTCAGAAGCACAGGTGACAACCTGGACTTGTGTTTGCACATGAAGCAGAGGTCAGAGACCAGTCTCATAGGACTGAATCCGTAACTCGTGCAATTGATATTATCTTCAGGTTCATAGCAGCAGAATTGAGCTGAAGTGTAGGACATCCAGCCTGTGTTATAGAACTGCTTTGTGATGTGTTAGAAAAGAACTATATATCAGTTGGTGTCAGAATTACACCTTGTTGTGTATGAATTTCTGTTATTACATTTCCCTCTTCTGATAGCGCCACAATCTATGTTCTTTAAGACAATTGTTAGTGTGCATTATGACACTGAAGAGTATGTACCACATATAATTTTTGTTTGTCAAATTCTTGTTAATTTGTACTTTTGTGCTTTCTTCTGGACAATATGGTAGTTTTAGAGCACTTCAACTTTAATTATGTATAGTTATTTTGTATTTTAATTTTTATGTATTTGAAACCTCCTAAGATATTACCATTATTGCTTATAAGAATGCATTTCTGGTTTGACCAGTGCATTGGTTTTCAGAATGAGTGCATGTACTCACGGGGCGTATAAGAACATTTGACAAGGTCCCTGAGTGCACACGATTTAAAGGAAACAATGCTTAGCACCTCTCCTGCCTTGTGGTCTCTTTTGTATAACAGAGCCACTTGTGATTCTCATGCCCCTGAGGCTTGCTGCTGGGAGGGATCCCGATTCCCTCATCTCCTTTGACAGTCACACCACTTCAAGTAAAATAAAAGAATAAAAGAATATATCACCAGCACAGTGAGAAGCTTAGACTTCTTGGCCAGAGATACAAATTCTTCTGGGCCAGCAAATGAAGGGACACTCAGCAATGCTGTGGGACTTGGGCTAAGGTGAGCACCCAGGAGCAGCGATAGCATCCGAGCCCAGAGGAAATGTACCCTCAGCTTGAATTTTCTCCTCCACCCAAGGTCCTGAGTCCTCAGGAGCAAAATAATCAGTTGAAGGAGGAAGAAGTTACAGATTTGCTAGCAGCATTTTCTTGGGATATGCTTGGTTGAAGACAAGTTTCAGAACAGAAATTGAGAGCAGATCCACGAGACACATCAACAGTACCAGGTGTTTTCAGAGAACAGAAGAAAATGATCCAGGCCCAGGTGACTTTTGATTTGTTTTATTCTTTCCTTTGTTCCCTAATGGATTTTTAGAGGCCTGTGAAAAATCACTTTCATTTTTCCATAAAGTATAAATTTGTATAGCTTTTTGTGTCATATATGTGTGTGTGTGCATATATATATGTGAGGTTGTAGTGTTTCTAGCTTAACAAGAAGATTTAGTTCTACATACTACATAGAAAGTTCCAATTGGATAAAGGAATGAATGGCTGACTACACAGTTAGAGAATATTGTATTCAGCATTTGCTTCTTTAATGATACATTAAAATAAAAGCCCTACTGGATATCTCAGTGCAGCCTATAAAGTGGAACAGAACACCTTTAACATTTCTTCCATATCATCAAGATGACATCATCATTACACACCTCTCTTATTATAGGAAACCCTCACATTTGATGATGTGGCCGTGGACTTCACATGGGAGGAGTGGCAGCTCCTGGCCCCTGTTCAGAAGGCCCTGTACCGGCACGTGATGCTGGAGAACTATAGCAACCTGGTGTCTGCGGGTGAGGATGGCTCCCCTGGGTCACTGACCAGGTCCCCAGTCAGTGGCCTTTCCTTTCTCAGCTTCTGAAAGCTCTGGAGTGGTCTGTGATGCTCAGTGTCCTCTCTGGCCCCAAGGTGAACTCACTGGACCTAAATAGTCTGTCATTTCCCATGAACAGGTTTTCAAGCAAGCACACCAGAGGTACTCTCCAAATTGGATCAAGGAGAACCATGGATGATGGATGATGAAATCCACTGTCAAACCTGTTCAGGTGAGTGAGAGACCAGCAAGAGGACAGGCTTTGGAAATGACCCTGTCAGAGAAGAGCCCCAGCTGCCAGGGGTTGGAGGCTCTGTGCATCTCTCTCCTGATGTTATGTTCCACCAGGCAAGATACTGGATGGAGTTAGCCATTCACTTCTCCAGGGTTCTTCCCAACCCAGGGATTGAACCTGCATCACTTATATCTTCTGAATTGGCAGGCGGATTCTTTACCACTAAAGCCACCTGGGAAGCCCTAACTCTTGCCTACTTCCAGTTAATTCCTTTGTGTATGTACTAGTTTTGAACTTTCTTCTCATTTGTTGTAGACCTTAACATTGTATTCCTGAAGGCTTTCATTTTTTTCCCCTCATATCCTGATAACATTAAGTCCCAGGTAACCATGTTCCCTATTATGACATAAAAATTCTCCTTTCTGTGATCATCATGACAGATCATCTTATTCCCAGAGATTTCTGTCTTATTCCTAAACCTCCCAGTCTGTTTCATACGTGGGACTGCTTCCTTGATTCCTTCCTCTATGAATTTTTTTGATAATCTGTTGTAAACTGGAATGTTACAGCAGCTGAGAAAACTAATAGCCTGAGAGCTTTTGTTCTAAGAGGATGAGACATCAATTTAATCAAAATTTAAAATAATATGACCAGGGGGTGAAAAGGGCTGTGATGGAATTAAATTGCGTCATGGACCATTGTGAGATGGGGCTCCTCTTTTAGGAAAGGGAGCAGCTTTCTGGGATGTAACTTAGATGTTGCAACTCTCTGCTGTGTCATTTTCTGTTTTTTGGTTTTTTTTTTTTTTGGCCATATGACATATGGGATCTTACTCAGATGGTAAGGAATCTGCCTGTGATGCTGGAATGAGCACCTGGAGAAGGAAATGGCTACCCACTCCTGTATTCTTGCCTGGAGAATTCTATGGATAGAGAAACCTGGTGGGCTACAGTCCATGGGGTTGCAAAGAGTCATGGACACGACTGAGCAACTAACACACTGTGGATTGAACCCAAGCCCCTTGTACTGGAGGCGCAGTGTCTTAACTGCTAAACCACCAGGGAAGTCACTGTATCATTTTCTTCATTCCCCCTCCCGGCAACCCCAATGCTGGATCCACGGGGAGGCCTATCTTCCTCCAAATTGAGCCTGGATTTCCTCCACCCCCTCTCCCTCTTCATTGCTCCTTCCCACCAGTTTTTACAGCTTACAGCTGTTTTCCTCGTGTTCTGTCTCTGCCCTGTGAAGTGGTTTGACCCCACAATAGCATAGGCTCTGTGCACCTGAGAAGTACGTTTGTGACTCCCCAACACTAGCACCATTCCTGGTCCACTGTGGACATCAGTCAGGATCTGTGGACTGAGTGATCCGTCACAATGTTGATGAGGTGGCCCCGCAGCCTGCAGTCTCCTGCTCACAGGACATTGCTTGTATTTTACAGTATTTAGAAAGTAACCAAATCTGTCTTTATTCATTATGACTCTTCCCCCCCCCACCCTGTGTATGAAGAATATTAAACACAGAGTCTTATTTACACTCATACTGTAGGCTCGTCACTAAAAAGACATCTCACATTGAAGTATTTTTAAAAATAGCTTTATTCTGGGACTCCCCTGGTGGTTCCTGGGTTTGGACTGTGCACTTCCACCGCAGAGGTGCAGGTTTGGTCTCTGGTTGGGGAACTAAGATCCCACGTGTGTATTAGTCACTCAGTCCTGACTCACTCTTGGCGACCCCATGGACTGCAGCCTGCCAGGCTCCTCTGTCCATGGGATTCTCCTGCTGCCATTTGCTTTTCCAGATATTCCCGACCCAGGGATCACACTGGCGTCTCCTGCATTGCAGGCAGGTTCTTTACCATCTGAGCCATCAGGGAAGCCCCAATATCTCACATGCCACAAGGCAAAAAAAACAAACAAACCTTTTATTGCAGATCTAAAAGATAGAGGAATTCATTCTTCTTTTCTTTCCTAGAAGTCTGGAAAGTTGGTGGCTACCTGCTGGAACACTTACAAAACAAAAGAGTGGAGAAAAGACTAGAACAATGGCTTGAACAGAACCCACTGGACAATTCTGGTCATCAGAGCAGAACTCTGTTCAGGCACAGTCGTGATGTGTTTGACTTACATGGAAGAAGCGTGACATCAAATTCAAGTTTACTCTCCGAGAGTCCGAACTGTGAAATAAAGAGACCCGCTGAGCCTCCTGCAGATGGGAAATACTGCCCCCATGCTGACAGGGAACCATTTCATCCTGAACTCCTCAGCGCTAAGTCCCAACTCATGGAGCATCAGCACACTAAACAAATGAAGAAGCCGCATGTGTGCAGTGAATGTGGGAAAACATTCGTCAAGAAGTCTTGGCTCGCTGATCACCAGAATCTTCATACAGGAGAGAAGCCCCATCGATGTAACCTCTGTGGGAAAGCCTTCTTCAGAAAGTTCCAGCTCACTGAGCACCAGAGGATGCACATGGGGGACAAACCTTACGAGTGTGCCGAATGTGGCAAAACCTTCCTCAAGAAATCAGGGCTCAATGTGCACCAGAAAACCCACACGGGGGAGAAACCATTTATTTGCAGTGAGTGTGGCAAGGGCTTCATCCAGAAGGGAAACCTTGTGGTCCATCTGCGGATCCACACAGGCGAGAAACCTTACATGTGCACCGAGTGTGGGAAAGGCTTTAGCCAGAAGACGTGTCTTACGGCACACCAGCGGATTCACACTGGCACGAGTCCCTTTGTGTGTGGCGAGTGTGGGAAGATGCTTTCCCAGAAAATGGGTCTCATCAAGCACCAGAGGACTCACACAGGAGAGAAGCCCTTTGAATGCAGCCACTGTGGAAAGGGATTTATCGAGAAGCCACAGCTCATGATACACCAGAGAATCCACACGGGGGAGAAACCCTACAGATGCACCAAGTGTGGGAAATCATTCAGAGGGAAATCGGTCCTCAATAAACACCTGAAAACTCACTCAGTCAAGGAAATCCCTCCCTCAGCGAAATCCCCCCAGAGCAGTGTTGTCCTCCAGGAGAAAAACATGAACACGGTGACAATGCACCTGCCTCCTCCGGCCCCTCAGTTGCCAGTCGGCATCAGTGGGCTCCTGGCTAACAGGAGCATGGTCTTAGTGGGACAGCCTGTGACCCGATGGCCACCCACTGGAGACAACAGGGGGCTGGCCCAGGAAAGGACCCTTATGAACTCAGTGAATGTGGTCGTGCCTTCGGTGGTCAATTACATTTTGTTTTATGTCACTGGAAACTAGTAGGAAAAAACAAAACACATTGTCTGAGGAAAAGGTTGAGCAAAAGTTTCTACCTCAGACGGTAGCTAAAAGTGTACACCGTAAGAAGTCATATGAATGTGGAGACTGGAAGGGCATAATGTCCTCATCCAGTTAGATATATGCATTGGTACAGAGGAATAATCTCATGTTAACCCAACAGATACACTTCAGTTGTTCTACTGTGTTGAATAAATGAAGGAAGGTAAGGTAAGATGTGTGTGGTTAGTCGTGTCTGACTCTTTGTGACCCTATAGACTGTAGCCCCCCAGGTTCCTCTGTCCATGGGATTTCCCAGGCAAGAATACTGGCGTGGGTTGCCATTTCCTTCTCCAGGGGATCTTACTGACCCAGGAATGGAACCCACATCTCCTGTGTTTTCTACATTGCAGGCGGATTCTTTATCTGCTGAACCATCAAGAAAGCAAATGAAGGAAGCCTGAATTCAACTAAGTGGAGGAAATGAGGAGGTGAATTTTTAAGCATATAATGTGTATGTGGAAAAAGCACAAGAGGGCTAATACTGAGTTGGTGGCACATGGGGTGTGTTGGTATCAATTCAGTTACCCCCAGCCAAGGTGAAGTGTGAATTCAAAACCGGGATGTCATCCTTTAAACCTGGCCAAGTTGATATTGTCAAAGGAGACTTGGCAAGCATCAGCCTTAGGTTGAGTCAGTCTGTTAATTTCCAGAGTATTTGGCAAATACTTCCTTGGTACTTGGTTCAGTCCTAGAAGCTGAGGAGATTGTGGTGATCAAAACAAAGAAAACCGATGGTCTGCTGGAGATACCATTGAGGTGGCAGGATTATCTTCAAGTGTCTATCTCAGTGTATCTCTACACTCCTGCTAATTTAGTGAGAGGATGTAAGTGTTTCTAATAAATGCAATACACGTGGAGTAATTGGCTCAAGGGAAAAAGACAGTTTATTGTTGAAGGAGCAAGTGGGTTGCCATTTCCTTCTCCAGGGGATCTTACTGACCCAGGAATGGAACCCACATCTCCTGTGTTTTCTACATTGCAGGCGGATTCTTTATCTGCTGAACCATCAAGAAAGCAAATGAAGGAAGCCTGAATTCAACTAAGTGGAGGAAATGAGGAGGTGAATTTTTAAGCATATAATGTGTATGTGGAAAAAGCACAAGAGGGCTAATACTGAGTTGGTGGCACATGGGGTGTGTTGGTATCAATTCAGTTACCCCCAGCCAAGGTGAAGTGTGAATTCAAAACCGGGATGTCATCCTTTAAACCTGGCCAAGTTGATATTGTCAAAGGAGACTTGGCAAGCATCAGCCTTAGGTTGAGTCAGTCTGTTCATTTCCAGAGTATTTGGCAAATACTTCCTTGGTACTTGGTTCAGTCCTAGAAGCTGAGGAGATTGTGGTGATCAAAACAAAGAAAACCGATGGTCTGCTGGAGATACCATTGAGGTGGCAGGATTATCTTCAAGTGTCTATCTCAGTGTATCTCTACACTCAAGCTAATTTAGTGAGAGGATGTAAGTGTTTCTAATAAATGCAATACACGTGGAGTAATTGGCTCAAGGGAAAAAGACAGTTTATTGTTGAAGGAGCAACTCGTTTGGGGGATTGGGGAAGGACTTAATGGTATTTAAGCACCATAGAACACAAGTAGATTTTTTTTAAAATTTATTTTCTTGACATACAATGTTGTGTTCATTTTTGCTGTATGGCAAAGTGATTCAGGTATACAAATATATGCATTCTTTTTCATATTCTTATCCATTATGGTTTAATCCCAGGATAATATAGAGCCCTGTGCTATACAGGAGGACCATTGTTTCAAATAAATTATTTTTGAAATGCTTATTTGTTATCTTTACCAAGAAGATAATAAATTCCTTAATTTTAGTGAATTTCCTTAAATTTCAATGTTTAAAAAAACAGAAAACTAGTAAGATGGAAAAAACCAGTTTCTCAGTTGCGGTGGCAGTATTTCAAGTGCTCAACAGTCATGTGACTCCCGGCACTAGATCAAACTGGACAGCACAGACCTCATAATGTCAGACCGGGGTGGGATAGGTGGGGAACACTCAAACCCGTATCATATATAGATTTGGAATGTGAATGAATAAACTCATGGGCTAATCAAAATGCATTCTATCATTGGAGGGAAAGATGGTTCTAAGGAGCAGACTGTCTGATGTGTCAGAGAGACTTAACTGATTATAAGGGGACAAAGCAGGAAAGGAAAATGATTGCTCGAATAAATAGAACAAAATGTGAAATAGAAGCCTTAGTCTTTAAGAGTGGTGGAGTGTATAGGGAGTTGGTAAGATCTTTCTGGAAGGACTTGGAGCTAAATCCTGAGATTTGTCCACAGGCCTGACACCTGTGAAGAGCTCCTATTTAAATATCCTGGAACTTCCCTGGGTGTCCAGTGGTTAAGACTCCATGCTTCCAATGTAGGGGGCATGGGTTTGATCCCTGGTCTGGGAACTAAGATCCCGTATGCCACGTGATGCAGCCAAAAACTAAGTATGAAAAAAGTCTCAACTCCTCTGTGATCCTCTGATTTGAGACAGGTGACTTCTCCCTCTTTCCTTCCCACTCTCATTGAAGTGGGGTCTTTGCTTTCTCCTTTATCTGGAGTTATTTCCCATAGTACCATGAGAATAGAAGATCCCAATTACAAACAGTGAGTCCAACTCATAGGAAAAGCAATGGAAATTTGCCATGTTATGGCCAACTCAGAATGCAGTAGCAATCCTGGGTTTGGGTCATTTACTCCTTCAGAAATATTTTAAACACCATCACTGCAAATCACTGTTTTCCACAGTGAGGAAACATTGAACAAAATGGGCACAGGAACAGCCTTCACAGTGGACCACACAATCTAGTGAAGGACAGAGAGAGTGAATGGATTATAAAATGTTGGGAAGTGATAAATTCTATGAGGAGAAATAAAGGAGAAATGACTAATATCAATAATAGTAATTTACAGTAAGGTAGTAATGAGGGACAGAGAAGGCAATGCACCCCACTCCAGTACTCTTGCCTGGAAAATCCCATGGACAGAGGAGCCTGGTGGGCTGCAGTCTGTGGCATTGCTGAGAGTCAGACACGACTGAGCGAGTTCACTTTCACGCATTGGAGAAGGAAACGGCAACCCACTCCAGTATTCTTGCCTGGAGAATCCCAGGGACGGGGGAGCCTGGTGGGCTGCTGTCTATGGGGTTGCGCAGAGTCGGACATGACTAAAGCGACTTAGCAAGCAAGGAAGGGGAACCTAATAAAATAAGGGCCCAAGCAAATAGCTTTTGAAAAGGAAGTTATCAGACTTATTTCTGAGGTTCTGCATTAGTATTTTCACCAGGGGAAGAGGAGATTAGGTCCTTTGTGATACACTTACGTCTGTTTTGCTACTGTGTGTTGTACNCTAAAGCGACTTAACAGCAGCAGCAGCAGCAGTAATGAGGGAGATTTCCCCTCCCCAAGGAAAGGCTTTTCTGGATGTGTGCTAAGTCCCTTCAGTCATGGCTGACTCTTTGCAGCCCTATGGACTGTAGCCTACCAGACTCCTCTGTCTATGGGATTCTCCAGGCAAGAATACTGGAGTGGGTTGCCATTTCCTTTCCCAGGGGATCTTCCTGACCCAGGGATTGAAGGTCTCCTACATTGGCCAGTGGGTTCTTTACCACTAGGGCCACCTGGGAAGCCTGTTAGCATTTAATAGTCCATTATTAAAACCCATTCAAGTTTTCTGAGAACTGGAGACAAAAATATTACAGAGTTTCTGTCTGAGGAATTCATAGTACCTTTTGGAGGGCAGTCAAGTCAGCATGATGGTCTAGAAAGATAATGATCTTCAGTCATCCCTTGTATTGACATGTTGTCTTTTTCTCTGTTGGATGCCTTTTGTACTTTCTATTGTTAGTGCCACAATGTAGTTGCAATTTCATATTTAATAATTGTATTATTGTTTTTGAGACTGGCCTGGAAGGTGTCCCTGACTGCTATCTGAAGAAGTATCATCTAAGATGACTCATGAGAGAACAGCCATAGTAACTAATATTCTCTCATTGGTTCCTGTGTCCCAAGGACTTCGGTGGAGGGAAAGTATTCACAAATTCTTGGTAGCCTATGAGACCACAAGGTCTTGGAAGTAAGCAGAGTAGTGGAAGAATTAAGTGGGTGGGAGGCAGGGAGTAATGAAGATGATAAAGGAGAATCTGTTCAGTGTGTGCCTCTATATAGCCTTAAAAGCATTCTCTTGAGATCTTGCTTTAGTCTGTTATCAGTAAACCAATTCAGGGTTTTGTGGATGGTTGCGGTATGGGAAAAAAGGTGGTTGGAGAGGCATTCACTTCTGAGGCTGGTGTGGTGGGCAAATTCAGTAATAATTCATATAAACAGAGTAAAGCAATGAGGGTGAGCACAGGGAGTGATTCTGGGATTATTTTTGAGATGGTATTAACAGGAATCAGTGGCCAGTGTGATGGTGACACATAGCTTATAGTTTGGGTTGATCCTCTGACCTTCACATCAACCTACAATCCAGGTAACACATCTCCATTCTTGATTTACTGTGTAGTATTGACTGCTACATGAGAAACAAAATAAGGGAAAATTCAATCTGGAAGGGAGAGGGCTTACATTTTAGAGTTGTGCACTTTGAGGAGCTTCCAGACTGGAGCAGTATGTAT
>SJYX01016456.1:138344-158565 GCA_006410675.1 Oreotragus oreotragus | reverse complement strand
ATTACTGAAGCAAAAGATAGTAAAATATTTGAACAGACATGTAACTGAAGAAGAAATGAAACTCACCCATAAATATTTGAAAAGACACTTGTAATGAGGTGAATACAAATTAGTATCACAATGAGTTACAATTTTGTGCCCATCAGACACTAAATATTCTGTGAAAGTAAGTTTGCATGACAATATGGAGAAACCAGTATAATTATATACTTCTGATGAGAAAGTAAATCACTACATTTGTTTCAAAAACAAATTAGTACTTCTGAGTAACACTGAGGAAACAGATGCCCTCTGTGGCAAAGATGAGGGCATTCACCAAATATTTATCAGTGTCACCAAATTTTCTGCTGTTTTATTTTCTATTGAACTGTGGGCAAAAGAAGCATAAACCATAGAAAATACATAACACATTATCTCTCTCTTCTCTTGGGAGAAGTCTTGGCCACCACAGCAGAGTTTACTGTGAGTGAAATGTAAAACTTACTAGTGTTAAGACTCTTATATGTTGGGACAATAGTTGGACCACAGCATAAATCACTTGGCCTTAACTGAAATATCCTAAGCTTACTAATTCCTTTTCTCAATATACTTGAGCGCAATGCTTGAAATCGCGATTTGATATTTAGTCAAAGATCTATCGGGCCAAAATTAGCATTTTTTAAAAAGTAATCAGAAGTTATTATTGGGCCTCCCTGGTAGCTCAGCTGGTAAAGATTCTGCCTGCAATGCAGGAGACCCCACTTCAATTCCTGGGTGGGGAAAAGCTACTGGAGAAGAGATAGGCTATCCACTCCAGTATTCTTGGGCCTCCCTGGTGACTCAGCTGGTAAAGAATCTACCCACAAAATGGAGGACCTGGGTTCAATCCCTAAGTTGAGAAGATCCTATGGGAAAGGGAATGGCTACCCACTCCAGTATTATGGCCTGGAGAATTCCAAGGATACAGCCCATAGGATCGCAGAGTCAGACACAACTGAGCTACTTTTACTTTCACTTTCAAGTGGATTATATAGAATAGACGGATTCATGTCAATGTATGCCAAAACCAATACAGTACTGTAAAGTAAAATAAAGTAAAAATAAAAATTTTTAAAAATAAACAAAAATAAATGTACAGTTTATGATTTTTTTTTGTTTTAGTTTTACAAGCACAGTCATAAAGTCATATGCATATGCACTTCAAAATAGGTTTATATAGGATCACTGAATAAATCACATTCACTCGGATGAAAAATATGAAAGTCAGTGTCCTATAGAACCTGTATACCTGTGCACCAAAAAGCATGTATAAAAGTCTTTATTCCATTGATTTTAAAAGTAAACTCTTGAGGAATAAAACCCATTCACAGTACAGTAGATATATATATCTTAATGTATATGTATGGAATAGAATATAATACAACCTGAAAAACTAATGAAGTATATGTAGAATTGCATCAGTAAATTATAGGATCATAAGGCTAAAATAAATAAATAAATAAAGGATAATATATTGAGTTGGCCAAAGAGTTCATTTAGTTTTTTTCTCTAACATGGTACCAAAAACCTGAACAAATTTTTTGGCCAACCCAACATAAAAAATTCTTCCTATGTAAAGTATAAACTTTGACAGACTAAATAATATGTAATTTGGGGAATCTAACATATCTGATAGAATCAAAGAGACGTAATGAATGCAGTGTTTAGAATTGTGCTTACCTCTGAAATTTTCTGAATAAAGGAGAAAGAGAATGGGATAAGGCAGAGACCCTAGGAGGGTTTCAAAATGAATAGCAATCAATTATAGTATACAATATTCAATAACTATATTTTTAAAAGAACACAAATGTTTTGAGTCCCAGTTTAAAATCTGATAACCACAGAAATTTGTCTCTTTGCCTTCATTTCTTCAACTGTAGAGTGGAATTAGTATTATCAACATGACAATGAGTTTTATAAGACACTAGCATATACTTCCTCAATACTCTTTTAAAAAAAAAGAAAAATACTCGTTTATATAGTTCCTTTTTTCTATTAGTGGAATGACATTTCAACTTGTGTTCCAGAAATGAAGAATTCCAATCTGCTGTGCTTTTCAAGGAACAGTACTAAATTAACCAATTAATGTAAGGAGAACAAAATTACCTCTTTAAAGGATAAAAACAGAAAAGATGGCAGCAAAAATAACTTACATTGTTTAGTCTTGAGATGAAATAATTCTTTTCCAGTTTTAGATATAGTGCAATTATATGCTACTTGGCCGAAACAAGAGAGATCTTGGGATATGACTATGCCTACAGTTAACTATTCAGTCCTAAAGGAAATCAACCCTGAATATTCACTGGAGGGTCTGTTACTGAAGTTAACATTCCAATACTTTGGCCACCTAATGGGAAGAGCTGACTCCTTGGAAAACACCCTGATGCTGGGAAAGATCGAAGGCAAAAGGAAAAGGGGAGAGGCAGAGGATGAGATGATTGGATAGTATCACCAACTAAATGGACATGAATTTGAGCAAACTCTGGGAGATAGTGGAGGACAGAGGAGCCTGGGGTTGCTGCAATCCACGGGGTTACAAAGAGTCAGATATGCCTTAGCAACTCAACAACAACAACAGCTTCCTTGCTACAAGCAATGAAGAAGCCAGATTAGCAAAAAGACCAGCTCAGGGATGAATGGGGGAAAACCCACTTAGGAGAAAAAGAGAATGTGATATCCTGTCAGAAAAGATATGAAATTACAGGAAAAGAAAATAGTAATGAGAGTTGGGGTTGAGAAATCAAACAGTGAGGAATCCAGGTGACAGTCCCAGCCATTGTGGGATGCATGGTTTGATATGAATTTCTCCCTCTGAAATGTCTGTTCTCCATATGGGTCAGTCTCTGTTTACTTCCTCTTCTCTAAATCTACCTGGGAAATTCAAATCACTTTCAAGTTTTTTTGAGGGCAGGTTTTGTTAGGTTGATGTTAGAGACTCATTCATCCATATCCTCCAAGGCTAATCAGACCACAAATTTTTTTCCCTCCATCATTTTGTTGAATTTTTCTATTCTTCTACTAAGTGCATTTCAACTAATTATTTACAGATTTGTCCTTCTCTAATGGTCTTTCCTCTGAAGATTTTGATTTGGTCTACCAAGGCACAGGGAGCTGTTTATTTTTTAAAACTCTCCATTTAGGATCTCTCTTTTATATAATCTGTGACCCATACTACCACACATGGATCTACCCTCTTTGTCCTGTTATATTTTTCTTGTTCATAAATCCTCTTTTTGAAGGTTAAGGTAGAACCAAGCTTTCGCCTACAGCAGTCTGCCCTTTACCTCTCTTTCCATCTTATGTTTTATTACACCATGGAACATTTTTTATTTCCATCTTCTTGATCATAAACATGGCTTACACAGTCTAGCATCCACACTTCATTCATATTTATCACCACCCTGAAATGTCCTCCTCCTGCTTCCCCAAATACCTAAATCTTATCTAGACTTTGGATTTTAAATAAAACCTATCCTATCTGATAAATCATTCTCAGACAGTCATGGACCTCACTGATTTCTTCCTCCCTTCTCTGAACTTTTAATGCCCCTGTATATTTTACTTCTAATTTGTCACTTGCCATACACTGAGATTAATTATCTGTTTTTTTTTTTCCCCCTAAAAGCATGTCTTTGATCTATCAAACTGACCTGTAAGAAAATCTTTTGCATTTCTCTAAATGCCTTGTATGGTATTTTGCACATAATACATTTCTAATAAGATGCCCATCTGTATATCTAGTTCTAAGATGAAGCAATTGGTGTCCCTCAGAACTATAAATAAGAGAATCACACAGTTGACTGGGGTGTCAGAAAATGTTCTTTTGCACCTAAGTTGCCATTGAGTTTATCCTACCAAAGTTCATCTACAGCTCCCTGGGAGTTGATTTCTGCATTTTACAGAACTGCAACATTCCCCATCAAAAGCTGAGACTGTTCATGCTTCTTAATTTGATTTTTTTGTCCACCATCTTTCACTCTCATAGCCATGGATTTGTGGTTCTTGATTCTTTGTTGCATTTTTAGTTACTCCTTAGTTCTTTGTCATTGCAATCTTCTGATCCCCATATGCCAATATGGATTTGACCATTGGCTTAGAACCACCATCTCAGGATGGTAAGAGTGTTTGAGGTGAGGTGATATTCTAGGTTAAAAAAAGAGAAATTGTTGATATATACAAATGAAAAGAGTGTTCCTTATCTCAATGTCTTTAATACAGAATTGCGTATCTTGTAGAAGACTATAAGGATGGTAACATTTCTCCAAATTCTTCCCAACATTTTGTAAAGCCCTTGTTAATTAATTATCATCTTAGAAAACTTCATCCTGGCCACATCTTGTCTTCCCAACAGAATGACTATGATAAAGTGAAAACTCATGTCTCAGCTAAGCTGCATCAGATGTGATTCTATAAATAATCTGCTGATTCTCTACCTACATATAATTGACCCCTTAAATCACAAGGAAGTTCTTTCCATCTAAACAGCTTACTGAGTGTTATAATTTATTCAGTGACTCACCATGGAAAATTTGGTCAACATCACATTTTGAGGATCTAATGTATGAAAAACACTATGAGATGTGCCAGGACTATAAGAATAATTGCAATCAGTCTTTGGTATTGAGGTGTTCACGAATTGCTTGGAATGACAGTCTGATAAAAAAGATGAAAGAATGATCAAGTGTGTTAGTCACTTAATTGTGTCTGATTCTTTGGGTTCCCATGGACTGCAGCCCACCAGGCTCCTCTGTCCAGGGGATTTCCCAGACAAGAATACTGGAGTGTGTTGCCATTCCCTTCTCCAGGGGATCTTTAATGGGTTGCCATTTCCTTCTCCAGGGGATCTTCCTGACCAAGGAATCGAACCTGCATCTCCTGCATTGAGAGGAGGATTCTTTATTGTCTGAGCTACCAGGGAAGCCTTCCTCAGTAGGATAGCTTTCAATAAAATAAATACTAACGTATACTAATATAAATTAAAACAACATTGTGTAGCATTCTAGTATTTAAGTATTAGAATAACATGGATCCTAGGGAAACCTTGAATAAATTATGAAAATACTTTATTTCTCCTTTTAATATGTTGGAACTTCCAGTTAGAAAAGTGCTAACTCTGCTGAATCTTATTCATAAGGTTTCTTAAATGGCTCTCAAATCTGTAAAAGTTTTGAGAACAGCGACACTATTTCCAGGTATGTTGACAGGCTATAGCAGCAATTCAAAAACCTTTTAAAATATTATAGGAACTCTCTTGGTGAAATTTTGCCAGTAAGCTTTTTAATAAGCAAAACATCATAAACAATAAAATTGCATATGCATTTTAAGTTGGTTACTGTCTATGCTGGAAATGTTCTATATCTGTACTGTCCAATATGGTAGCCAATATACGCCTGGGCCCTAGACACATGCACTGGATTTTAACATACATTTAATTTGAATTAATTTAAATTTGGGGCTTCCCTCGTGTCTCAGATGGTAAAGAATCTGCCTGCAATGCAGGAAACCTGGGTTCGATTCCTGGATTGGGAAGATTCCCTGGAGGAGGGCATGGCAACCCACTCCAATATTCCTGCCTGGAGAATCCCCATGGACAGAGGAGCCTGGCAGGCTACTGTCCATGGGGTCATAAAGAGTTAGACATGACTGGGCGACTAAGTACAATGCTGCTGCTGCTGCTAAGTCGCTTCAGTCGTGTCCGACTCTGTGCGACCCCACAGACGGCAGCCCATTGGGCTCCGCCATCCCTGGGATTCTCCAGGCAAGAACACTGGAGTGGGTTGCCATTTCCTTCTCCAATGCATGAAAGTGAAAAGTGAAAGTGAAGTCGCTCAGTCATGTCTGACTCAGCAACCCCATGGACTGCAGCCTACCAGGCTCCTCTGTCCATGGGAGTTTCCAGGCAAGAGTACTGGAGTGGGATGTCACTGCCTTCTCCGACTAAGCACAATAAAACAATAAAATTCCATATACATTTTAAGATAGTTACTGTCTATGTTGAAAATGTTCTATATCTGTACAGTCCAATATGGTAGTCAATAGATGCATGGGTCCAGACACAGGCACTGGATTTTAACATACATTTACTTTGAATTAACCCAGGGATCGAACCCAGGTCTCCTACATTGCAGGCAGACGCTTTAACCTCTGAGCCACCAGGGAAGCCCCAATTTAAATTTAAATAGTCAGATGTGTCTAGTGGCTACTTTCCTGGATTGCACAGTTGAGTTATATAAGGCCCTCTGCAGTTTTTAATAAATAATCTGGGGGTATGATACTCCATTGCATTAGCCTATACAAGAATAAGTGCCTAAGAATGGTTCTTTAAAGAGAAAAATCTATTTTTTAGCATCGGTTGGACAGAACAGTAATCTTTTAGGAGTTTTTCTCCACTCTTGTATTTATGTTTTGTTCCATTATGTAATTTCTTTTTAGCAACTCTTAGGGATACATTTTAAGACAGAAAGAATGTTCCCCTGTCATGGAAGCTCAATTCCCCATTAAACATGTGTTAGCACTACAAATAAAGCTTAAAAAAAAAAAAAAAAACACTAATGACCACTGCATCCTACTATAATATTTGGAAATGTGTGTGTACAAGTGATGTGCACTGAAAATTTTTTATATTGATGATGAGATCCTTAATAAATGGTGACATAAGAATTTTTGGAAATATTTTAAGAAGATGGAGCCCAAATATTGTCCTGGATCACACAGTATGTATTACTGACCAGTGCAGTTCCTACTGGGATTGTCAATTCCATCAGTCTGAATCAGTCTCAAACCAATGGACTATTTTAATTGCCTTTTCCATCCCTCCAAAGTGGGGAACCCATCTATGTGAAATTGACAAGGAAGCAGAACATTTTTAAGCAAATGCTTCAATTAAATATTTCCCATAGGCAGAGTCCTGTGCACGTTAAATTGCTTGTTGCTCCTTTCTTGCTTCCCATTATGGAAAAATGATCAGGAGAAAAATAAGACGCTACTTCTAATTTCTATGGACATTTTATGTAGATTGTATTGCAAAGGAAAAAAAAAAGATTTTGTGTGTGTGTGTTTGTTTTTTTTAAATGAGATATGACTAATACATGTAACTCATCAAAGTTCTTTTATAAGATGAAGTATTTCATCTACATTATAGTTTACATATGAGTGTCAGGTGGGTCAGATTTAGGATATACTACAGTTGCGATTTTTACATAATGTGTATGTCTACATGTGGTATGCTGAATCCTACTGTGTAATTATGCAGTGGATTTATGCCTATTTTACAAAAGTGTTTAAGGTGAGAATGTATTTTCAGAGTGTAGTAGGAAGAATATTAAAGTAGGAATTTAGGCAATATATACATTATTCCCATTAACTAAAAGTACTCAAGCTCCATGCAGCAATTCACTCATTAATTCAATAATCCACTAACAAGAGCCTAATATATTCCATGTAAAAATATGAAGTTTTCTCTTTAAATTCTCTCTGCAGCCCTCCTACATGGAATAATTTTATCTTGACGTTCTTTGGGAGATAAAAAAAAAAAAAAACTAAACTAAAATTTTTGTTTCAGAATGCTATCTGGCTCACAATTACACTATTTTTTATTGGGAAGTTCCAATCCCCTAAACATGGCGCTCTTGGGCCAGAACATGGCATAGACCTTAACACCCACTTAGTTGTCTATTGACCTTTCCAGGTTGTATTTTCTATAAAAGGAGCAGAGATGGTGTAAGGGTGATGAGGGGAAAAAATTCTCCAAACTTGGAAACTTACTTAAGCCTCATTCTCTGGGGATTTGGCCATGTGTAAAAACAAAACAAAACAAAGACCCAGCTCTTACAGCCAGTTTACTAGGGACTTGAAAGTCTGAACTCTGCAAGGAATCTTGACTTCAGACCATGAGTAAGCAGTGTCACCAAGCAAAACCGCATTTTATAAAGCAGACCCATGATTTACAAGCAGTCCTTGTGAAGATGCATTTAGACCTGCCAAGTTTCCTGGAAACGTCAGCGAGGCCCCTAACTCTGGGTCAAGGGGAATGTCTGCCCAAAATGCTAGGCAGCTGGGTCAGAGATGTCAGCAATGGGAAGCTGGAACCTGTGTTCTGTGGCTTCACAGATGGGAGCCTAATGCCTAGCGATCAGCAGTCTGTATTCATCACTGTTCATCTTCCTGGCATCACCATCACACTCGTGAACCTAATAAGTCATCTCAGGGCTTCTCTCCTCTGGAGGTGATCCCGGTTGTGGGGATGGAGGTCACTGCCCGGAGTGGTGCTCCAGGACAAAATCAGTGTCACAAGAGGCAGAGAGGAAGAGGGAAATAAGAACGAGGCATCAGGCCAGGGCCACAGAAGACCCCAAACATGAGAATGTAGCAGTGGGTTTGGTGAGAAGAGGTCTGGCTAGTGTTGGAAGGAGTGCAAATGCAGAGAGGAATAAATGATGAGAAAAATAACATCAATGACAGGGGAACATTCTTTCAATGTGCAAAGAAGCCTAAATAACTTTTGAAAGTAAAAAACAGTGTATGTGACTTTATGGTATACATCTTTATGTACATCTTTGAAGAACTCCATTGCCAAACCAGAGGATTTGGTAACATGATTTTGTAACATCAGCTACATGCTCCTGATTAACATGTCTAAGAATGTTGAACTCATTAGGGTAAGTTGGTGCAGAGCTCCAGGCTTGTACAGGACTATGGACAAAGCCATTTACTCTCACAACTTGGAAACAAGAAGAAAGCACCAACTCCAAAATGCCAATGTCTTAGATGAAATGTGCCTGTAATATGCCACTAAAAGGAATCTACACCCACAAAGTAAGTTTTGTGCCTTTGAGTCTCTGGGAGAAAATCAATTTGCTTGAACACTACCATCATGGCTTCCAAAATCTCAATAACTTCTCTTTTGAAACTGTCTTCAGAAGAAAGGCCTCTCTTTAAGTAATTCCCGAGATAGAAAAAAGATCTGTGAAAAAGATCTGATTTCAGAAATGGCCAAATAAAATCATCAAGTGCCTTGTCTAGCAATTCCTTTGAGGAGCACTGCTTTAGGTGAAAACTCATATGAAACATAAAATGAAGAGATACTTCTGTGGGGAGTTCACACGCCATCCCTGAAGTCATTACCCCTGGGATGAAGCGAGGAAAAGCTGGCTTAAAACTCAACATTCAAAAAAACAAAGATCACGGCATCCAGTCCCATCACTTCACAGCAAACAGAAGGGGAAAAAGTGGAAACAGTGACAGATTTTACTTTCTTGGGCTCCAAAATCACTGCTGACAGTAATTGCAGCCATGAAATTAAGACAATTGCTCCTTGGAAGGAAAGCTAGGACAGACCTAGACAGCATATTAAAAAGCAGAGACATTACTTTGCCAGCAAAGATTCATCTAGTCAAATCTATGGTTTTTTCCAGTAGTCATGTACAGATGTGAGAGTTGGACCATAAAAAAGGCTGAGCGCCGAAGAATTGATGCTTTTGAACTCTGGTGTTGGAAAAGACTCTTGAGAATCCCTTGGACTGCAAGGAGATCAAACCAGTCAATGCTAAAGGAAATCAACCCTGAATATTCATTGGTAGGACTGACGCTGAAGCTGAAACTCCACTACTTTGGCCACCTGATGCGAAGAGCTGACTCACTGGAAAGGACAAGATGCTGGCAAAGATTGAAGGCAGGAGGAGAAGAGGGCAGCAGAGGATGAGATGGTTAGAGAACATCACCAACTCAATGGACATGAGTTTAAGGAAATAGTGAAGGACAGGGAAGCCCGGCATGTTGCAGTCCGTGGGGTCACAAAGAGTTGGACATGATTTAGTGACTGAACAACAACAGCAGAGTGGATCCACTGCCCCAGGGCCCCTAAGCCACTCATATAAACAGGGAAGTGCAGGCTTTCGTACCCTAGGTACTGGTTTTTCCTTCTCTCCAACCTCACTTTAATAAAAGTATGGTCAGGGTCACTAGCAATAAATATCAATGACCTCAGATATGCAGACGACACCACCCTTATGGCAGAAAGTGAAGAGGAACTAAAAAGCCTCTTGATGAAAGTGAAAGTGGAGAGTGAAAAAGTTGGCTTAAAGCTCTACATTCAGAAAACGAAAATCTNAGTATATTCAAAAGCAGAGACATTACTTTGCCGACTAAGGTCCATCTAGTCAAGGCTATGGTTTTTCCTGTGATTATGTATGGATGTGAGAGTTGGACTGTGAAGAAGGCTGAGCGCTGAAGAACTGATGTGTTTGAACTGTGGTGTTGGAGAAGACTCCTGAGAGTCCCTTGGACTGCAAGGAGATCCAACCAGTCCATTCTGAAGGAGATCAGCCCTGGGATTTCTTTAGAAGGAATGATGCGAAAGCTGAAACTCCAGGACTTTGGCTGCCTCATGTGAAGAGTACTGGTTTTTCCTTCTCTCCAAGCTCACTTTAATAAAAGTGTGATTAGGGTCACTACCAATAAATATTCTCAGAAGTCTTTCATGTGGCCCACACTATGGTCTACTCAGTAGAATGGGGTGACAAAGGATGAGGTAGTTGGATGGCACCACCAACTCAATGGACATGAGTTTAAGCCAGCTCTGGGAGATGGTGAAGGACAGGGAAGCCTGGTGTGCTGCAGTCCACGGGGCCGCAAAGAATCAGACATGATTTATTGAAGAACAACAACCAAGAAGAAAGAAAATAGAGAAGAAAAAATTAAAGCAATGACATGAGTCTCATACGAACTTATCTTTAAGAGGGACTTTTTGATGGCAACTCTTCCTCAGAAACATGAGCCTTGGCAAAAATACACTACGTAAAACTTTCATTTCAGCAAGAGGCTCATTTAGTATAACTTTAATAACACAAACATTTGCACAGAAGAAGAAATGTTACAGTAAATCACATATGCACACTGCCCACAATGAGAAATGCTTCAGCTATTGAACCAGATTAAATATATTTCTACTGGAAAAAGAAAATGGTTAAAAATTTACAGCAGAGCACTGAGAAAGGATTTCCAACACGTAATTATCTGAAAATGCTCTTACAAACAAAGTGCGAGTTTCCTGCAGATATGCCAGACAAAGCACACAAAATGACATGATTTCTCCTGTAAATGCATATACATACATACATTCTACACTAAAGACATCTCAGCAATTTTGTGTTTTCCAAGTTATTTTTTAGTGACTTTTCTCTTTACAGGTGCCTGCCACCAACAACTTCTTTCCTATTTCAGCAAACTGGAATGATGTCAAACTAGGAATCTGTGTGACTTTTTGCATTCAGCAGTCAAGATGCAAGTGTTCATTGGAGGTGGGTCGTCCTTGGGACCACGCATGTCCCTGCGTCCATCCCACCGCCATCCAG
The DNA here is from genome assembly GCA_006410675.1 of Oreotragus oreotragus. Taxonomy (NCBI): domain Eukaryota; kingdom Metazoa; phylum Chordata; class Mammalia; order Artiodactyla; family Bovidae; genus Oreotragus; species Oreotragus oreotragus. The sequence continues at coordinate 147,196 of SJYX01016456.1, read as the reverse complement.
AGTGCTCCATCCCCTTGACCTTCACTTCCAGCTAGCATGGAGGTGCACCAATAAGCAATGTTCAAAACGCATCGACTTCTGGCAGAAGTGAGCAGGTGGTGTGTTTATTATTATGACATAGTGCACATGAGAACTTTTAAGACTTAAATAGGCCAGATCAAAAAGAAACGGTCATTTGCTTCTCAAAAAGCTTCTTTTTCTAGTGTGTCTACCGTTGTTCGAGTATTATTTTTACAGAACAATCATGCAATTCTTAATCTCCTGCAGGAAGCAGGCATTTTCTATGATTATAAGGTGCACAGGCTCACTTTAGTTCTGCTGGACAAGTGGTTTTAAAATCTTCCACTTCCTGTACTGCTTTACCAGTGTTCTGTGTGCAGGTGTCTACTCTCTGTTTCTTTCTTCTTTTGTCACTCGGAGGAATGAAATACTTGGTGAGACTGCTGTAGAACCAGACACTTGAAGTGGTCCATTTTTCAGACACAGTAGCTAAGGCCGAGTGGAAAAGTACTAACCGCTAAACTTGCGGACATGACCAAGTTGAGGCCTGGGTTCTTTAGATAAAGTTAGGGTTGGGGGAGGGAGATCAGACTGCATCCTAAAGAGACAGGACTCCACCCACTGCCTGTGCCCCGGCTCTCACTTGCGTAATGACTTGCAGGAGAGACACGGTTCACGCACCTGGAGTGTCCCTAGGCAAACAGGATGTTGGGGGAAGTGATAAACCAGCAAGAAAGTCTCTGTTGAAAAATGCGGATGTAAGTTGGAAGGGGAGAAAGGAGGATAGCCTATGAGGAAATAATGAAACTTAGGTGACCTTGCGGAAGACTGTGCATCCCATAGTACTCAGCCAATGAGGAACCGGGGGGTAGGGAGGGACCTGTGTGTTAGGGAATAAATTGCATGCATATATATATATATAAATGCAACTGAAAAATCAGCTCTATTTTGATTGGAGGCACCTACCAGGAGCCACCAAGGTTAAGGCTGACTTGGAGGAAGAAGGGAGGGATGGAGGGAGAGTCTACACACCTGGATGGGGAGGGGAGCTGGCAGGATAGCTAAGCAGAATGTAGTAGTGGGCAAAGCATAACGGAATCAGCTCAAGTGACCTTCAGAAAGGCCTTGGGATCTGATGGGAAGGGTCTTATACTCTCCTCCAGCCGAGTCCCGTGAATTCATCTTAGAGTCTGAGGAGAATGACCTTCAAAAACTTCAGTTAGGATCATGCCAGAGAACTAGAATTCTATGGTAATTTTGTGACTCAGCTTGACACGGTAGGGCAAGGCAGACCACGCTCCAGGGCCTGGTGATGATAACCCCACAGACATTCATCACGCTGAACAAACTAGTATTGGTTAAAAGCTGACACCAGAGTTTTTGAATATTTGTGATACTCTTTTGAAATTATAGTCTGACATGATCTGTGAGCCAGATAGAAAACCATTTGCTTTGCTTTAAAATTACACTTTTTTTTTTTTTTAGGTTCCCTAAAATGAAATGTTTTTGTGTTACTTGGTTATTGACCTTATTAACCTGGTCTGGCATCTGTGAGCCATTATTTGAACTTTCGTAGCCCTTTTGGCACTTGATGATGACAGGATATTCTAAAATTTAATATAGCTTGGCAGAAGTGAGCTTGAATACAACTTAGAATATTGAAAAGAATGTGTCACAGGGCTCTGGGAAACCACTGGAAGACAGGGATTCTCAAGCCAAGCTCAGCAAAGGAGATGTTACGGCGATGACATGTGACCTCCTTATTTCAAGGGTAGCACACTAAATGCTGAGTAAAAGTGCTGGTATACTTGTTCAGCATTTCTCTGACATGATTTTGAAATCACGCTAAAACATGCCTTTCATACTGCAGCATGCTGAAGCTGAGAGTGAATCATGGTACCCAGATCTGACGCTCTGCTAAAATAAATAGGTTTCAGCAATCCACCAGTAGCCTCCATCCTGTTAACCAAGGGGATTAGAACAGCCCCCTTGTTTGAATATTCAGACTGCAACCACCCACCTGTCAGATAAATGAGAGCAAACCAGTAACCTATGACTCTAACTGAAGTTATCACCTTGAATATGCACACTGATAGATGCCTTCAAACGCACAGCTTTGATATCTTCACAACCAAGTTACAGTTTGAGATTAAACCTTAAAGCGGACTTTTAATGTGAGGCCCAATCTGTCCTTTGAGCTGCTACTGTTCTACTCCCATGTATTGAACTCCAACAAGTAGAACTCCAATGTGGAAGAAGATAAATCAGCACACTGCTGGTTTACATGTGTAGCGCTCTTACTAGGATCACGCTGTAGATACATTTAAATGAAACAGTCAGTGTATAAAAGGAAACCTATGAAACACTCCCTCGAAATGATCAGGCTTCAATTCAGTCAAGATTCTGTTCCCATTCTTACTGCTGCTACCTTAAAATGGTGCCTGGCAACTCCTCTAAATGCACTGAGTTTGAGTTTCTGCATATTTAAGATGTAAATGATAATTTAAATTTAAAATGTAAATGTGGTGGGGATTAAAGAAGAGGATGTATGTAAAACAGATTACTTCTGGGTCTCAGTAAATGGTAACTATTGATTTTATAAGTAAGAAAGCTTTGATTTAACAGTCCTCACAGAGCTATGTATGAACTGAGTGCATATCAAGTTAAGCTGATAATGAACTGGTTTTCTCTTGATACTGATTGTTCCATTTTCCATGATGCTCAGCTATGGGAAATGTGATTTTTTTTTCCATGTGACTTAATGTTTTTAACTCAAATTACAGGGGTCTTAAATATTTATGAGAGGAAGCCAAGGATGAGTATTAAATAGTTTAAGATAAAAATAAAAGAAAGGTAGAACTTTATTGCCTTACTAGATACATGTTTTATAAGTTCTAGGAAACTGGCAAAAGCTAAATTCAGAGTCTTCATAAGTTAATCTAAATATAAATTATCCCTTATTTATGAATATTTCTGGCCCATTAAACCTAGAAGTGTGGATAGACAGAAGGGTTAAAAAAGGTCTGTAATCATTTATTTACTCCCGAAGAATTCAAAATTACATATATCCCACCATTATCAGTGTATCATGGTCAGAGAGAGTTCTGTATAGATGGGAAGATTAAGAGAGTTCCTTTCAAGAATGGGATGCTTTTTAGAGGAAAAAAAATCTATACCTAGAGAAAAAAATCCTATAGCTTCCAATTCTTATTTTAATAAATTAAAATGAGACTAAAAAGATCTAATAACATTTTCTATGCTAATAACATCACTCAATACTTCAAACATTATATAATGTTTTTACATATGCAAATAAGAATTATTTTGCATACATGATAAATGAAAGTATATAAAATAATTTTTTCTGATTAACTAAAAAATATTTTTTAGACATTCCCTCTTGTGTCTTATCAGATTCCTGTAAGGGAGATAGAATAGACCAGTGTTTTCAAGAGCAGTGATCCAGAAGCTGGTAACTAGCACAGTTCCAGGGTTAGTCTGTGTGTGGGGACTGGGATGCAATGAGTTCAAGGCTGTTTCCTTCTTGAACATCACACACCACCAGATTTCCATCCAAAGGGGGCACCCTTTGAACTAGGGTCACACCCTGGACCCCCATGGGGCAACGGGCCCCTCTCAGTGGAATGCTTTATTCACCATTCCACTTTATCCACATAACCTTGACATCACAAGAACGTAAAAGTTACACTGCCACTGATGGGCAAAGGTTTTGCTGAAAAAGACAATCATAGATAATAGATAGCTGGGACAATTGTTCAACTTTAATAATTGAAATGCACTGAGACTTTTCAGCTTTTGCTTCTTTTGTGTTCAGATCACCTCAAAAAAGCATCTCAGGATGACTGCTCAATGCCATTCTAACTCGCCTTGCCTCCTCTCTTCCAGCAGACATTTCTTGGGGGCCAAGTGGATGGTGTTAAAAATGAAAATAGCCCTGCCCTCAAGTGGTTTTCAGTTTTGTTGGGAAAACACATGGATGCATAATCACAATGAATTGGTGACAGAAATGGGTTTGGTTGTTGCAGGAGCTTGGGGTAGGTAGTGTGCCTGGGCTGCCCAATAAATGCAGAAAGGATGAAGTTAAACTTGTCAGTTTAGGGGGTGCTTTTGGGGTTGTGGGTTCTTTATTCCAGGAATGATGCACAGAGATTAAGAGGGTCTCGTGTCCCTTTATACTAAAAAATAAGTATAAAGTAGCTTAAAACAAAATAGCCCTCCAGTATATTAATTCTGGTGGGTTGACTGAATACAGCCTGCACCCCAAAATTATCAAAACTGCAGTATTAATTAGGGGGTGCTTTTGGGGTTGTGGGTTCTTTATTCCAGGAATGATGCACAGAGATTAAGAGGGTCTCGTGTCCCTTTATACTAAAAAATAAGTATAAAGTAGCTTAAAACAAAATAGCCCTCCAGTATATTAATTCTGGTGGGTTGACTGAATACAGCCTGCACCCCAAAATTATCAAAACTACAGTATTAGGTACTACACACACATACATAAATACACACACACGTATATATCACAACATTTACAACAATTTTTTTTTTAATTGGGGTTGGTAGCCACTTCTTTTTACCAAGAGTTGATTTTAACTGCAGCTAAGTGTGTACATTAAAACCACAAGAGCAAGTACACATCTTAAAGAAACAAATGAGGGCACATTTCATAATCAAACTTGACAAAGTGTAACTATTCCAACTCAACCACAATTATTTTCAGAACAGTTCTGTATGTGCATATGTGATGATGCATTTATACTATGTTCCTTTATATGATTAACCCCAAAGAATAATTTCACACTTTTTAATTTTTTTTAAGGAGAGAGAATGTGTTTCAGGTACCCTCACAAACTCATCAGGCATGTCATATTTATAATCAACACAGAAATAGGAACTAGACACCCATTTGCATATTCACCTAGGTAAGTATATATAAAGCAGAAAGAGCAAGAGCAGTTGACAGACATTCCTGCCAAAAAGATGCTGTAATTCGAGTTATTCTAAATCGTTTTGTCTTATTCATTTCCTTCACTCACAGCATCAAGAGCGTCTCTCCAAAGTTTCAGGGCACTTGTAAAAAAGGCAGGAGGGGACACCATAGCCATTTGACAGCCTTGCTTCCCGCTTGACCCCTTGGAGCCCAAGGACCAACACAGCAGAGCATCCCATCCCCAGCACGTACCTGACTGAAACTCTGGCCCGCACCTCGGGCTTGTGTGCTGCGGGCAGGGAGCTGCGACGGGGCTGTCTCACCCAGAGCCAGGGTCTGGTTGCTATGGTAGCTGGCTGGATACTGGAAGGACCCTTCAGGTTTGGAATTGAGCTGAAGTGCACTCTGGGACAGCAGGCTGGGCCCTGCATTGAAAGTCATTTAGAGCAGTAAGTGACAGCCTCAGTGAAGCAGAAATGACATGTATTATTTATTGAGAGTAGCCTAGAATTATCACATGCGCATGATTCCAGCCATCTATGCTTTGAATTCTGAGAACTAAAATGACCATATAATTCTACTCCAGCTCTTAAATGAGATTTTTTTCTCTCTCTCTCTTTTTTTTTTGTGGTGTAAAAGTTCTCCAAAGAGTAGATTTTTTTTTTTCCAGATGATCTCATTCTGACCTACATAGAGACATTTCTTACAAGACAAATTAGTTAATCAAGTACTTATTTTTGGATCAGACAATGTTGGAAACATTTGAAATAATTTAAAAGTCTTCCTTTCGGTACATGTTAATTGCATTAATATATCTCCTACTGTATTAATAGGATGCTTGAACACTTAAAACCTTCCAATCAGTAACAAGTTCTGTTGTATAAATAGTGATGTAATACTCAAAGCTTGAAGGGTAGACAGTGTGTAAAATATTAATAGCTCTCATACAATGTAGAATTTAACCTGATCTCACATGATCTCTGAGGGCTAGTTATCTTTTCCATCACAGCAATGCACAACAGAAGAACAAAGAGAAGATACAGTGTTTAAACTGGTGCTGCTAAGCTGGCTGATCCTACAAGAGATGGAGAAAGGAATTCCTGGCTTCATTATTTAATTATACTTTGTACGAGAAAATGTGGTTTATTTTCTTTCTTTTTAGATGAGATCTTTGAAACAGTTTGCCCATTTCCTTTGTAAGCAAATTTTCTTTAATCAAATTTCATACTCACTTTGGGGATGAAAAGAAGGACAGAGGAGTGTAAGTGTATTACTATTTTCTAGTATGTGTGTTTGAGAGGGGACTGGGGTAAGTAGAGTGAGTTGGGTGAGGGTGAGGGACTTGGCAACTCAAGTTCTCTCATGTTATCACAACCACAGGACAAAGTCACTCTTTTTTTGAAGGAGGGTAATTATATACATGGGTTTCCCTGGTGGCTCAGATGGTAAAGAATCTGCTTGCAATGCTGGAGACCCAGGTTCGATCCATAATCCCATCCTTAATCTTCTTCTTCAGCTCTTTTAGACTATAGTATCTTTTCTAAGGAGCGTCAGCAAATTTCAAGTTCCTTCTTTCTTTTAAAATAGAACATGGCTTTTTATTTCAAATGAGACTGCAGATTTGACATGATATATTTGACATGAACTGAAAAACAATTTCTTCTCTTAATAAGGATCAGTTCACATAACCTCTGCATTTAAGACCTCCCCTTTCCCTCTAACTCCTTGATGGAACTTCTAAACAATGCAAAATACTTTTTCATCATTGGAAATTGAGTACTAAGATGATTAGTTAGTATAGGTAAGACTTGGTATTTTGGAATCTATACAGTTTCTGGAAAAAAGTCAAGCAAGGAAATAAAACCACTTTCATCCAGTCCCAATTTCATCATGAAGGGCATAGCAAAAGTACAATTGCAATCCCTTTCCTTGTAATTTCAAAAACACAGTCCCAAGAAATTTGTCCATACCAGATGGCGAAGTTTGCAATCGCTTGCAAAAAGTCATTTAGTCCATACTGATGGTCTTATAGGGCTAATCACCAGGACTACGATGCACCTATGGGGAACGCATTCAGAGTTTCATTCTGGATGCCAAGAACATATTTTCCCCACTGCTGCTGTGGAAATTATCAGGCATGAAGATGGAGTCAAGGGCTGGTCTCTGATGCCCAGGTAATGGGCAGGCTGAGACATGGCAGAGCCTTTGGAAGGGAAGAGGGATTGGTGATGGGGCAGAGGTGGGAACTGACTGCAAAATTAGAAGGATGGGGTGGGTGCTGGGAAGACAGCAATGAATTGTAGCCAAGGGCTTTCCCCTTGGTCCCTACCCTTCTGAAGCTCACTGCTCAATGGAGGGGAGTGAGCTATGGCAGAAAAGCAGAGGCCCTTTATGGTGAGTGGTCAGCACTGTACCTAACAATGGGCAGCTTCCCACTGAGACTTCTTTGGTTATTTCCTTCAGGACAGTCCACCCTGACACAATGCCTTGAACTGGCTACACACCACCCCCACCCCCGCCCCTGCCACAACAATGCATCTCCATGGCAATGAAAGTCAAAACAGATATACAAGACTGCACAAACTTTTGGAAATGTCAATACAATTTTAAAAATTCTTTAATTTCATATAACTAATTTAACAGTCTATAAAGTCAAAACACTGTATGTCCTGGTTATTTGCCTTTTAAAGAGATGGCATGACTTTGCTCTGATGAACTTACTTGCATACGTAATTAGCAAGTCAAACAAACTTGTCAGTTCTGAGTAGATTCATAAGATTATCTCTAGAAACCTAAAAATGTTCTCTAGACAGGACAGAAAGGCGACAATTGAAAGCCCTTTTCGAAGCAATTTCAATTAAAAATATGATTTATGTGCTCCTGAAATATACATCATGAAATAATCACATCTGCTCTTTTATAGAATCAGTGGTGCATCTGATCAATACTCCATGAAAACAAACAGACTCTGTCTCATTACTTTGTTCACACATCTCAAGCATGGAGCCTAGATGTAGTCTGACAAACGTAATTGCAACAATGAGCAATATATCATAATATTACAACCCTGACATAGCACCCGGCAAGGACAAAACAGGACAATAGCCAAAACACTGCATGCATTTTAGAATCATTTTCTCGTTGATTACTAGGTTTCAAATGAATGGCGTTTATTCACTCCAATTTTAGAGAGCACAGATATATGAGAATGTGAAACAGGTGAAAATTAGAAGACAATTCTTAATTTCTTTATTTTTTATATCTTTAAAAAAAAATCATAATATTACAACCCTGACATAGCACCCGGCAAGGACAAAACAGGACAATAGCCAAAACACTGCATGCATTTTAGAATCATTTTCTTGTTGATTACTAGGTTTCAAATGAATGGCATTTATTCACTCCAATTTTAGAGAGCACAGATATATGAGAATGTGAAACAGGTGAAAATTAGAAGACAATCATTAATTTCTTTTTTTTTTATATCTTTAAAAAAATTTTTTATTTTTACTTTATTTTGCTTTACAGTACTGTATTAGTGTTGGCATACATTGACATGAATCCGCCACGGCTGTACATGAACTCCCAAACGTGAACCCCCTTCCCACCTCCGACCCCACTTCATCCCTCTGGATCATCCCCATGCACCAGCCCCAAGCATCCTGCAACCTGCATCAAACATAGACTCGCGATTATTTCTTACATGATAGTATACATATTTCAATGCTATTCTCCCAAATCATCCCACCCACTCTTTCTCCCTCTCCCTCAGAGTCCAATAGTCCACTCTACATATCTGTGTCTCTTTTGCTGTCTTGCATACAGGGTCCTCACTACCATCTTTCTAAATTTCATATATATGTGTTAGTATACTGTATTGGTGTTTTTCTTTCTGGCTTAC
>SJYX01016456.1:82987-134898 GCA_006410675.1 Oreotragus oreotragus | reverse complement strand
TGGTGTCTACTTGAGTGAAATATCTTTTTCCAGCCCTTCACTTTCAGTCTGTATGTGTCCCTTGTTTTGAGGTGGGTTTCTTGTAGGCAGCATATATAGGGGTCTTGTTTTTGTATCCATTCAGCCAGTCTTTGCCTTTTGGTTGGGGCATTCAACCCATTTACATTTAAGGTAATTATTGATAAATATGATCCCGTTGCCATTTACTTTATTGTTTTGGGTTTGGGTTTATACACCCATTTTGTGTTTCCTGTCTAGAGAATATCCTTTAGTATTTGTTGGAGAGCTGGTTTGATGGTGCTGAATTCTCTCAGCTTTTGCTTGTCTGTAAAGCTTCTGATTTTTCCTTTGTATTTGAATGAGATCCTTGCTGGGTACAGTAACCTAGGCTGTAGGTTATTTTCTTTCATCACTTTAAGTGTGTCTTAATTTCTTTATAATAAAAGTAAAATTTACATATAACTGTCTCAATTAGCTTTATTAACATTATTGTGCACTGGGGTAGAAAATTCAAAATTTTCAGAGATTTCAGAAGCATTTATAGTTTGGGGCTTTAAATGATGATTTTTTTTCCTCACGACCGTATGACTTTCCATTAAGTCTTGGTTGGGTTAGAGGTAAAATGAGGCTGCATCCTTGAGGATATGATGTGAATCCACTGGGGGATGGGGACAACGTAAGAGGATTTCTTGGGATGTTCAGGAGGGAGGAAGAGATTGGGTCTTAAAATTCCACCCAGGGAAATGGAATATTGCTTTTAGTGCCATTAATTGCTTCAGAAGAATCTTGAACTATGAGCAACAGTTAGTCACCATGTCCTATTAGAGCATCAAAAGCAGACGCCACCCTCCAGCAAGTGCGTTTCAGGACACAGACCTAAGAGGACACGGTGAGCTTCGTCCTGTCATGGGACCATCCTCAAAGCTAAGCCCAGATGTATCTGTCCAAAATACATCAGCCCTGGAAGCCAGAAAGCAGATAGGAAACTGTTTTCCGAGAAATAGATCAAAATCAAGGGTGTATGTGCCCTTGATCTGATCAAGACACACTAGTTCTACCTGGACAGTGGGGAGACATCCCAAAGGAACTCTAGAGTTCAGGGACATGGGACCCGCCATTAAACCTAGGAGGGCTTCCTGACTGTCATACCAATGTCTCAATATGTCTTCAAATATATGAATTAATTTAAGATCATGTTGTTGTTTAGGTGCTGACTCGCGTCCCATTCTTCTGCAGCCCCATGGACTGTAGCCCGCCTGGCTCCTCTGTCCATGGGATTCTCCAGGCAAGAAGACAAAGAGGTTGCCATCTCCTTCTCCAGGGGATCTTGCCAACCCAGGATCAAACCCATGCCTCCTGCTTGGCAGGTGGATTCCTTACCGCTGAGCCACAAGGCAGCTCCCAAATCACATAAACCTGCTCTGAGAAAAAAGCCCTCACGTCTTTGTCACTATTCTGAGGAGTGTGAACAGGGTCGTGCAGAGGTCCGCCAGAGTCACACACTCGGTAAAAGGGAGACGAGAAGCTGTTCCTGTCTCCTGTCTCTGACTCCGGGAGCTGCGGTCGGTTACCATCCAGGCAGCTATTTAAGTCGTACACACACATCAACATTAATGGGATGAAAAATTCTTCCCTAAATAGAAGTCACTTTGTGGGAGGGACCTTCACACCTCAGGGTGTGGTACTGCTTCCTCAAAGAACCTCTCCTTAGAGATTCCCGGTGTTGGCTAGGGGAAGCCTGCTGTCCTTCAGGAGTGGGGCAGACGTCAACCTCAGCAGATAGAAAGGCAGAAGCGTTCGTTTCTTGCATTAAAAATTCAGAATCACTTACAGGTCATATTAGCGTGCACTAAAGTATATAGTCAATTTCTCCTTAAATTAACTAGATAGTTTAGCTTTCCTACTCATGCGCACTCATTTTCTTCACATAGATTTAAGAAAAAAGTTATTTATTTGGCTGTGTCCGGTCTTAATTGCATCACATGAGATCTACTGCTGTGGCACGTGGCCTCTCCAGTTGTGGCTCAAGGGCTCGGTAGTTGTGGTGCCAGGGCTTACGCTGCTCCGAGGAACGTGCGCTCTTTCTTCCCTGATCTGGGATAGAACCTGTGGTCTCTGCATTGCAAGCTGGATTCCTAACCCCTGGACCACCAGGGAAGTCCCCTTTATATGAAATTTTAAAAGACTTCATTTAGAATTGTTCATTCTTATTTGCTCTAGCTAAACATCAGTTTCAGATGTTTAAACCTTAATGAAACTATGTACTTTGCAATAACAGAGAAAAGGCCAGAGGTTTACAAAGTGGCATTTCCAAGTCATTATTTGGATTGCAATCATGCCAGCTGGACTGGGAGTATGTTGAAAAAAAAAAAACCAGGGCCAGAACATAGAAGATATGGTGTGCTCTAGTCCATTTCTTCATGTATGACATCATAGATGATGAAGCCAAGGATAGCAAACCAGCTCCCCTTCCCTGAGTGTTTACTAAGTTCCAGGGACTGTCCTGAGCAGCTTATATCTATTAATCCCTGGAATCCTAACAAGATTTCAATAAAAGTGCAGGAATCCGCATGTATGCTGACATTGCTGAGGGTCCCACTGCCTGAGAACACACAGCAGTCAGGGCATGCCTGGTGCAAGCCAGGCTGTGTGGCTTCGGAGTGCCTGTTCTTATCACACGTCATTATTTGTCCTCTAAAATTTTAATCTCTGCAAATATGAGCACCTAATGAAATAATGGATGTGAAAGTGCTTGAAAAAATATAAACTGCTACACAAATGTCGGTTATTAGTATTATTATCTAATTATCTAATTAATGAGCCACGTGGCCTGAGAATAAAACCCTGACTGGAATCTGTCTTGAAAACCAGATTCCAGTTCTGTCCCATCCATATATCAGTGTTTTCTTTCAACACCCTCTAGTAAAAGTCAAGTTGCTCAGTTGTGTCCAACACTTTTTGACCCCATGGACTGTAGCCTGCCAGGCTCCTCCGTCCATGGGGTTTTCCAGGCAAGAATACTGGAGTGGGTTGCCATTTCCCTCTCCAGGGGATCTTTCCAATGCAGGGACCGAACCCAGATCTCCAGTATAGTGGACAGACACTTTACCGTCTGAGCCACCAGGGAAGCCTGCAACACCCTCTAAGCTTCCCTTTTACAAACAGGACACACAAGGCATAGATCCTTAAAATGGTTTGGAAATAAAAACGAAACCAAACAAAACCTAGGGTCAGAGATAAGAGATAAGGAAGAGAAGGTTCTCTCGTAACCTGAAATTCCATTCTCTGTCAGCCTTGAAACCCACTCTCAGACTTGTGGTTTAAATGTCACCTCCTCCACGCAGCCTGCCCTGATGTCTGATTGCCCTGGGGAAATTAACCACACCCCCATCTCTGCTGCCTTAATACTCTACATAGACTCTGAGGAATTTGAACAGAGGAATTTGTAGTCTTACACAGCAAATGATAAAGAACCTGTCTGATAATTCAGGAGACATAAGAGATGCAGATTCGATCCCTGGGTTGGGCAGACCCCCTGGAGGAGGGCATGGCAACCCACTCCAGTATTCTTGCCTGGAGAGTCCCATGGACAGAGTAGCCTGGAGGGCTACAGTTCCTGGGATAGCAAAGAGACACAACTGAGGAGACTTAGCAAGCACACACACAGGATAGGTTTTATGGAAGGAGAGTAACAAAAGAAAAACAAGGAGTCTGAACATTTATGGGAAAGCTGCTGCATTCAGATACTTGGAGACACTAGAGACCATGGATTTCCTGGAGTGGAGAAAAAGGAAACCCGAAGAAATGGAGGAAATCTCAACTGGGGTAATGGCCATAGTAGGAAGGAAGGGAAAATCGTGCATTTAAGAGACATTTTTTAAAGCTCATTGGTACTTGGGAACTAGTAGACAGGAAGCGAAGGCCAGCCCAAATGACTGGACACTCTTTAGCTGGCCACTCGAACGATCTCACTGACACTGCAGTGTCTGCGGGGAAGATGCCCATGGTGCAGAGTAAGTCCTTTCTAGAAAACCAAGCAGACAGGACAACGCTCTTACGATCAGGCACACACCTTCTGTTTCTACAAGGTTTAAGGTGATTTATTGGCTGACACTAATTATGGTCTGTTTCAGTTGAACATCTGTCCCAGAAAGCAATAAATATTCACTAAGTGAGGTGAAAAAGGAAACGCTCCCCTCACATGCCATTTGAAGGAGGAGGAGACCTGTGTTGGGGAGTTGATACTTTGGGGAAAGACAGGCTTCATTTTTTAAATTACAGAGTTGTTGGGGATGGTGGGAGTTGACATAGTTAGAAAGGCACTCTGGCTTGATTCTCAAACTGTCTCTAACAGACTAAATTATCTTTTGAGATCTTAATTTCCAAGATAAAAGTTTGGTGGTGGTGGGTGGTTTAGTTGCTCTCTTGTGTCCAACACTTGAGATCCCGTGGAGTGTAGGCCATCAAGCTCCCCTGTCCCTGGGATTCTCCAGGAAAGAATCCTGGAGTAGGTTGCCATTCCCTTCTCCAGAGGATCGTCCTGATCCAGGGATCAGACCCGCATCTCCTGCATTACAGACAGATTCTTTACCATTGAGGCACCAGGGAAGCTCAGATCAAAGTTTGGTTATATATAAATGAAGTTTTAGAACAGAAACGCAGCTATCTGAGTCATCAGGGGTAGAAGCTGAAGCCACAAGAATGAGACAAAGTCTCTAAGTGGTGACTAAGACATCAGCTTAATTCCTAGGGGTTATTTTACCATCAGAAGAAAAGAATTATTAACAAGAAATGTACTAAAATAAACAGCTATGAGATCTAGGCGATGTCTCACACAGACGCTCAATGAATGCTTTGTTAGGTTGTTAATTCAGGCTAACCAGGAATAATAAACACACAAATTGAGACTGACAAGTTTAGGACTGGATACACAACAAAAGCAGTTTTGTTAAGATTTCCATTTATCAGGAAGTTTAGACACATTCTTTACTTTTAGGCTTAACTGACTCTTTCAAAACGATATAAAAATCTTATCTTTACATAGACCATGAAAAATAAAGCCAAGAAGACTCACACACATAACTATAGCTGTCAGAGAATTTGACTTATTTCTACCGTCTTGTTATGCAATCTTTGTGGAAGGCTGAGAATAATTTGAAGGTTAAGTATTATTTTAAATGAGAGTAAATTTTTAGAGCAACAACAAATAAAAAGAAGGGGGGATCTTTTAAAAGGAAAATGGTGAGTAAGAAGAAAGGAAATCGTGGAAATTATTATATATAGTAAGTCCCATACATACGAACCTTTAATGTGCAAACTTTCAAAGACACAAAACGTATATTCACATGTCCAGTTGCCTAAGTTAGTTCATGCGTCTGGTGTACATTGTCTCATGCAGGCATCCTCTAGAGTGGTTGTGTTTTATGTGCTTTACTGTACAGAACTGTTCAGAGTACAGTGGTGAAGTACTCTTGCCTGGAGAAGCCCATGAACAGAGGAGCATGGTGGGTGTTCATNCTTGCCTGGAGAGTCCCATGGACAGAGTAGCCTGGAGGGCTACAGTTCCTGAGATAGCAAAGAGACACAACTGAGGAGACTTAGCAAGCACACACACAGGATAGGTTTTATGGAAGGAGAGTAACAAAAGAAAAACAAGGAGTCTGAACATTTATGGGAAAGCTGCTGCATTCAGATACTTGGAGACACTAGAGACCATGGATTTCCTGGAGTGGAGAAAAAGGAAACCCGAAGAAATGGAGGAAATCTCAACTGGGGTAATGGCCATGGTAGGAAGGAAGGGAAAATCGTGCATTTAAGAGACATTTTTTAAAGCTCATTGGTACTTGGGAACTAGTAGACAGGAAGCGAAGGCCAGCCCAAATGACTGGACACTCTTTAGCTGGCCACTCGAACGATCTCACTGACACTGCAGTGTCTGCGGGGAAGATGCCCATGGTGCAGAGTAAGTCCTTTCTAGAAAACCAAGCAGACAGGACAACGCTCTTACGATCAGGCACACACCTTCTGTTTCTACAAGGTTTAAGGTGATTTATTGGCTGACACTAATTATGGTCTGTTTCAGTTGAACATCTGTCCCAGAAAGCAATAAATATTCACTAAGTGAGGTGAAAAAGGAAACGCTCCCCTCACATGCCATTTGAAGGAGGAGGAGACCTGTGTTGGGGAGTTGATACTTTGGGGAAAGACAGGCTTCATTTTTTAAATTACAGAGTTGTTGGGGATGGTGGGAGTTGACATAGTTAGAAAGGCACTCTGGCTTGATTCTCAAACTGTCTCTAACAGACTAAATTATCTTTTGAGATCTTAATTTCCAAGATAAAAGTTTGGTGGTGGTGGGTGGTTTAGTTGCTCTCTTGTGTCCAACACTTGAGATCCCGTGGAGTGTAGGCCATCAAGCTCCCCTGTCCCTGGGATTCTCCAGGAAAGAATCCTGGAGTAGGTTGCCATTCCCTTCTCCAGAGGATCGTCCTGATCCAGGGATCAGACCCGCATCTCCTGCATTACAGACAGATTCTTTACCATTGAGGCACCAGGGAAGCTCAGATCAAAGTTTGGTTATATATAAATGAAGTTTTAGAACAGAAACGCAGCTATCTGAGTCATCAGGGGTAGAAGCTGAAGCCACAAGAATGAGACAAAGTCTCTAAGTGGTGACTAAGACATCAGCTTAATTCCTAGGGGTTATTTTACCATCAGAAGAAAAGAATTATTAACAAGAAATGTACTAAAATAAACAGCTATGAGATCTAGGCGATGTCTCACACAGACGCTCAATGAATGCTTTGTTAGGTTGTTAATTCAGGCTAACCAGGAATAATAAACACACAAATTGAGACTGACAAGTTTAGGACTGGATACACAACAAAAGCAGTTTTGTTAAGATTTCCATTTATCAGGAAGTTTAGACACATTCTTTACTTTTAGGCTTAACTGACTCTTTCAAAACGATATAAAAATCTTATCTTTACATAGACCATGAAAAATAAAGCCAAGAAGACTCACACACATAACTATAGCTGTCAGAGAATTTGACTTATTTCTACCGTCTTGTTATGCAATCTTTGTGGAAGGCTGAGAATAATTTGAAGGTTAAGTATTATTTTAAATGAGAGTAAATTTTTAGAGCAACAACAAATAAAAAGAAGGGGGGATCTTTTAAAAGGAAAATGGTGAGTAAGAAGAAAGGAAATCGTGGAAATTATTATATATAGTAAGTCCCATACATACGAACCTTTAATGTGCAAACTTTCAAAGACGTAAAACGTATGTACGTATGTCCAATTGCCTAAGTTAGTTCATGCGTCTGGTGTACATTGTCTCATGCAGGCATCCTCTAGAGTGGTTGTGTTTTATGTGCTTTACTGTACAGAACTGTTCAGAGTACAGTGGTGAAGTACTCTTGCCTGGAGAAGCCCATGAACAGAGGAGCATGGTGGGTGTTCATGGGGTCACAGAGAATTGCATACAGCTGAGCACTGGGTGATGACGAGTAGTGATAAACTGGTTGTCCTCTCCTGCCCTTCACCAGTAACTTGGAAAGGCATGTAGGAGTTTCACTGGGGCATTAATCTAAAAACAGTATTTCAGTCCATCTACCATCAGAGTCCCTTGGACTGCAAGGAGATCCAACCAGTCCATTCTGAAGGAGATCAACCCTGGGATTTCTTTGGAAGGAATGATGCTAAAGCTGAAACTCCAGTACTTTGGCCACCTCATGCGAAGAGTTGACTCATTGGAAAAGACTCTGATGCTGGGAGGGATTGGGGGCAGGAGGAGAAGGGGACGACCGAGGATGAGATGGCTGGATGGCATCACAGACTCGATGGACGTGAGTCTGAGTGGACTCCGGGAGTTGCTGATGGACAGGGAGGCCTGGTGTTTTTCGATTCATGGGGTTGCAAAGAGTCGGACACGACTGAGCGGCTGAACTGAACTGAACTGAACCATCCCTAAAATTAACTGAGGGCAGAAACTCAAGCAGCTTGTTACATAGCAAAGCTTAGGGCTTGTTCTACTAGCAGGTGTGTTCTCCCCGCAACACCCCCCCCACCCCCTACAGTGGACCATTTTAAAAGTCTTTATTGAATTTGTTATAATATCACTTCTGTTTCATTTTTTGTTTGTTTGTTTGTTTTTTTGGCTCCAAGACAAATGGGATCTTAGTTCCCTGACCAGAGAGTGAATCTGCGCTCCCTGCTTTGGAAGGTGAAGTCTAAACCACTAGGCCGCTGGGGGAGTCCCGCAAATGTGTTCTTAAACTTGATTTCTAAGTTTCTTCCTTCAGAATCTCTGTTTCCTCTGCTCAGCTGCTCTCAGTGTATAATGCTGTACATGAAAATGAAAACTTGGAAGGTCCTAAGAATAGAGACGCAGTCATTTAATTTTTAAACTGATTTAGATCCAACCAATGCTACTGATCTAACTAGTCTCCTTAATCAAGTTTGACTTGGTATATGAATAAATGAAAAATGGATAAAGCTCTTACCCTAAATATAGTAAGTCAGTTTCTTTACATCTGTATACAATGGAGGGAAATGAACAAAATATCATTTATTACAAAATAAAAACTTCAAGTATATAACTTCCCTTTAAAATGTACAGCTCAATACTCTCATTGTGCCTGGGATTTTATGTGTTGTTTTAATCATAGAACAGTATTTTTATAGTTTGCTCTAGTCCCCAACTACTTCCTTATAGTGTTTTGTCTTATTTACCATGAAAAAAACTAATATAACACAAAAATGAGGAAAACCATTATATGTATTTCTTTATAAATTAACAGTCTAAAGATAATAGATTCATACTTCTCACTATCAGTCATTGTGAAAAGAAATAGAAAACTAATACAAAGCACTTTAGAAGAAAACAAAATTTAAAAGCTAAATTTTGAAAACATTTCAATGTATTAATGGAATTACATTAGCTAATTTTTGATTTGATGCAAATCACAGACTTTCTCCTAAATATTTGCATGGTTTGCTCACACATTTATTCAGATTCCCAATCAAGTAAAGAATGACTTCCTGGCCCTTGCATCATTCCCTCAAAACTAGAGTGGTTTGGAGACTTCCCTGGAGGTCCTATTAAGACTGTGCCTCTGCTGCAGGGGACTCAGGTTTGATCCCTAGTCAGGGAAATAAGATCCCACATGCCTCAAAGAGCTTTTATTCCCCATATGAGTGACGTAGAATACTATTTAGGACACCAAAACTGGAAAGTATTTAAAAGAGCAGTTTGCATCACACACTTTCCATGAGCCATCAGAGCAAAGATGCCATCACGTGCCACGCAGCCTCCGGGAAGCTTCACTGAACACTCCTTGTGCATGATTCTCAGTCTGTTTTAGTTTGTTTGTTTGTTTAACTTACTTTATTCAAGTATAATTTATTTACAGTGTTGCATCAGTTTCTGCTGCTCAGCCAGATGACTCAGTTATACATATACATATATATGTACATTCCTTTTCATATTCTTTCCCACTATGGTTTATCACAGGATATTGACCAACCTAGACAGCATATTAAAAAGCAGAGACATTGCTTTGCCAACAAAGACCCATCTAGTCAAAGCAATGGTTTTTCCAGTAGTCAGTAGTCCAGTAGTTTTTCCAATTGGACCATAAAGAAGGCTGAGCACTGAAGAACTGATGTTTCGGAATTGTGGTTTTAGAGAAGACTCTTGAGAGTCCCTTGGACTGCAAGGAGGTCCAACCAGTCCATCCTAAAGGAAATCAGTCCTGAATATCATTGGAAGGACTGATGCTGAAGGTGAAGCTCCAGTACTTCGGCCACCTGATGTGAAGAACTGACTCACTAGAAATGACCCTGACGCTGGGAAAGATTGAGGGCAGGAGGAGAAGGGGATGACAGAGGATGAGATGGCTGGATGGCATCACCGACTCCAATGACATGAGTTTAAGCAAGCTCTGGGAGATGGTGATGGGCAGGGAAACCTGGCATGCTGCAGTCCCTGGGGTCACAAAGAGTCAGACATGACTGAGAGACTGAACTGAGATATGGTTCTCTGTGTGCTATACAGTTGGACCATGTTGTTCATTCATCCTATAGACAATAGCTCACACCTGCTAATCCCAAACTCCCAATCCATCCCTCTCCCACCCCTTTCTCCTTGGCAATCTCTAGGCTGTTCTCTGTGTGACTCTCATTCTCTGATTATGTAAGAACGAGTAAGGACAGGTGGATGGTATCATGAGATTATTGTGAAAACAGGTACTTCTGCAGTGCCTGAAAAGTTCTTGAGAACCCCCAGGAATCCCCAGTACACTCTGGGAAAACTCTGCCCTGCTTTACCCCCATTGGCTTTGTCACTGCTGGGAGCAATTACCTATCTGACCTTATAGTATTTAGAGTGCTCAATTTCAGCCTTTTCTGCCCATTACATAAATGCCAAGGGCAGAGACTCTTTGTGCTGTTGTTAATAAGTGCTTAAATGCTGCATGCTAAATCGTTTTAATACTGTCTGACGTTGTGCAGCCCTATTGACTGTACCCCTCCAGGCTCCTCTGTCTGTGGGGTTCTCCAGGCAAGAATACTGGAGTGGGTTATCATTTCCTTCTCCAGGGGATCTTCAGGACGCAGGGATCAAACCTGCATCCCTCATGTCTCCTACACTGGCCAGCAGGGTCCTTACCACTGGTGCCCCCTGAGCTTGAAACAGACGTTTTTAAAAATGTAACACCTGTCTGTGCCTACAGCTTTACAATCAAAACCTAGTATATGAAGATTGGATGTCATCAGTTGCTGGTGAAGTGACTTATTGTTTGGTCAGTGGCAATTACTTCTAGGGAAATCCTATAAAAATATCTTCATAAGGTATTACCAGGGGACCCCACCCTCCACTGTGCCCCAGGGAAGAGTCTGCTTATTTTGACTTTCTTACGGGAGCTTTCTGCCTCTCTTCATTTCATCCCTTCTACCAGCTTTCATCTGACCCTAGTATTTGCATGTGGGCACCTAGAGTGCCTTGACAATTTCAGAACCCAGTTATGTTTTCATTAAAAATCTCTGCCAGGCTCTAAACTCTGTACGTGATTCCAGGAGACCCTGAGAACACAGATGAGAATGACGTTTTTAATGAGAAATTTGCATTTTTTTCCTCCTGCTTAGGGAATGGATAAGGAGCAGTTGATATTTTAGGTGTTTGCCCATCCCTTCATTTCCTAGGTCTGCCTCTGAGCTGATGATCTCTTTGCAGAAGCTGTAACATGCTTCTCAAATGTCTATGTGATAGAAAGACATATATCTTTCTATCTGTGATAGAAAGAAATATAATACTTAAGTGGGTTGCCATGCCCTCCTCCAGGGGAATCTTCCCAACCCAGGGATTAAACCCAGGTCTCCTGCTTTGCAGATGGATTCTTTACTGATTGAGCCACTAGAGAAGCCCAGAAAAAATATAAGAGAAAGAAACTGAACCTTAGCTGAAGAAGAGGTAAAGGTCCAGTCTGGAAGGAAAGATAATGACAGCTTTCTGGAGGATATTACTGTACCCTGTGTGCTACTTGGGCATTTTCCTTCACTTTTGTTCATACCTTCCCCTGCCAACTTCCCATGGGCTCTGTACCACCAAAGGTAGTGGGGTGGGTGGGTGTGATTGAACCTGGAAAGGAAGGAAAAGGATGCATGAAGCATCAGACAATTTCAGGCTTCAATTCTGACCAATTTCTGGAGTGGAAACTGGCTTGTTTGCATTTCAAAAACTTTGGACCGAAGGGTATATGATGAAGTAATACAGGAATGAACAACCAAGGATGTACTCAATTGACTTGAATAAATACATGCCCAGGAAGGGACCTGGGGTCTCTGGGCCCAGGTGACAGTCCTCAGCCACTTGTGGAGTGAGCAGAACAGTGTGGCTGGAATCTAGATCTTGTGGCTCCAAGGGCAGGATGGATTACCTTGGACCCCTACCTACATGATGGGGAGTCTCTGCACCCCATCATGTCTCACTGAGGATCTGGTTTCCACCCTACCAGATTATCAACAGTGAGTCATATTATTTATATATTTATCATCTTGATTACTCTAATCACTATAAAAGTGTCTTCCTCCCAAACCACTTCTGAATCCTTTGTTGCCATGCTTGCCAGGAATTGCAAAAATATTCACCTCTTAAGGTTGTCTCTTATCTTTATTATTATTCCATAAGAATGTAAGGGGTTATATTTTATAGTATTTTTAATAACCCAATCTCTCAACGGTTTTTCCACCTCATGGAATTAAGCATATTCGCAGTAATTAAATGAAGATGACAGACTGTAAATCAAGAGGAAGTAATGTATTCTTTTCTATCAAGCTATATATGATCACTCTATTTAGATTTCACCTGCTCAGAATGGTAAGCTCTACGATTGATTGTTAATTTTTTGAATATATTCTGAATTGAGAACTCAATTAAATAACATTCCTTTATTTGCCACAATATTCAGAATATATTAAGCTCCTAAGATTTCCTTCCCACTGAATGCTGGGATTTTCTAGGATGTGGTAGAATTTCAATTTGTCCAAGTGCTACAGAAACAAATAATTACTATTTCATGATATTCAACAACACTGTCTATAAACACAGAAGGGGGCTTCCCCAGTTGCTCAGTGGTAAAGAATCCGCCTGCAATGCAGGAGACACAGGAAATCCAGATTCGATCCCTGGGTTGGGAAAATCCCCTGGGGAAAGAAATGGCAACCAACTTCAGTATTCTTGCCTGGGAAATCCCATGGACAGAGGAGACTAGCAGGCTACAGTCATGGAGTTGCAAAAGAGTTGGACATGACTTAGTGAGTAAACAACAAGTAAACATATAAGCCATCCCCTATCCCCCCACAAGAAGTACATTGCCTCTCTGATTTTGACTTACAAATGTTTTTCATCTCTGAGTTTGTATCTCCAAGGACGCGTGGATCAAACAACATACTTGGTCCATGACATACAGTTCGGGTCAAGCTGTGTATTATATGAGAAGCTAACAGCCCTATTGTTGCTGTTGTACAGTCACTCAGTTGTATCTGACTCTGTGCCCCCATGGACTGAAGCACTCCAGGCTTCCCTGTCCTTTACTATTTCCCAGTTCAAACTCACGTCTATCGAGTTGGTGATGATATCTAATCATCTCATCCTCACCGCCCTCTTCTCCTTTTGCCTTCAATCTTTTCCAACATCAATGGCTCTGCTGCTGCTAAGTTGCTTCAGTCGTGTCCAACTCTGTGCGACCCCATAGACGGCAGCCCACTAGGCTCCTCCGTTCCTGGGATTCTCCAGGCAAGAACACTGGAGTGGGTTGCCATTTCCTTCTCCAATGCATGAAAGTGAAAAGTGAAAGGGAAGTCAGTCAGTCATGTCCAACTCTTGGCGACCCCATGGACTGCAGCCCACCAGGCTCCTCTGTCCATGGGATTTTCCAGCCAAGAGTACTGGAGTGGGGTGCCACTGCCTTCTCCGCAATGGCCCTGAGCATCTGTCAGTCACTTTTTTTTTTTTTTTCAGTAAAACAACGGCAATTCTTCCAGTGACTCCATGTCACGTATTTGTTAGAATTGAAATTACACAGCTGGCAGCCAGAGAATAGTGGCGGGCTGACAAAGGTTGTACAGATGATTTACATACTGTTTATGATAGCACTTTTTAAAAAAATGCAAAGTGCTGGCAAACACTGATAAGTGTGGGACACTGTAGTTCATATTACTAGAGCAGTTATTACTTGCCTTAGGGTCAAGAAGGTGGGTTTACTAAAATTCAAATTTTATTTTAATCAGACCCGGGAAAGAAAAATAACAAAAGCTTTTAAACACAATGAATTACGTATTAAGTGCTTAGGGGCTGAGACTGGTTGCCGCTGTACATTTTTCAAGCTGGGTTTAGACTGCATTTAGTGTTGTTTTGGTCTCTTTCAGGTTAGGACTAAGATTCCAGCTCTCAAGGGCAGAGTGCCAGGTCCAATTTAGCATCAGCTATTTCATGTCTGTCCTAGCTAATGAGACTATTGATTGAATCATCACAAAAACAAGGGATGGGCAGAATCTGATGGGCTTGTGCTAATTATATGAAACACGTCAAAGCACTGGTCCATAGGAATGTGTTATATCTATGTAAATATAAACATGGCATGTTGTTCTAGAACTGAGTAGAATGTTGTGCCAACTATTCTCTTTGCTGCCCCATATTCATTCTCTGCCCTTTTCCCCACAGAGACTGTATCACAAGGGTCCCTTGGCACTTGATTTAAGACTAGACTTGGCCAGTGAAAGGCAGGAGGAGAGAGAGGCTAGAATGTTTATTCTTCTCTTCCCACCAACCATGCCTCCTGACTGCTGGCACTGGTTAGTCGATTTTTCCTTTGGGACTAAGAGTGGCAAGGGTTTCCATCTGTTGCTACTCCCCAAACACTTCTTCAGGCATCGATTGTTCCCTTAATCTTGCTCACTCGTTTGTAAATGGACCCTTAATTAAATTCTCTTCATTTAAACTCTTTTTGAGAAGACTCTGTTTCCCATCTGGGCCTTGATACAAACACAAACAGCAATTAGGGTTTTTATTTTCTGATATTCTGAGTACTTAAAATAAGCAATAATTGATCCCTCAAATGATAATTATCTACTCAATATTTTAAAAGTAATTTCCTAAATTTTACTTCATTCTGTCTCAAACTGACTCGGAAAATGTTAAGAACCAATGTTTCCTAAGAATAACAGTATTCCACAGTTTCCTGTGATTCAGACCCTTTAGCATAAAACTTTCAAGCAGCATTTGAACCACGTGGGTTTGTTGTTTGTTTTCATTTTACTTTGTTTAAGCTCCAATCCTTTGGCCACCTGATGCAAAGAGCCCACTTATTGGAAAAGACCCTGATGCTGGGAAAGACTGATTACATGAGGAGAAGAGAGCGACAGAGGATAGAAGGTTGGATGACATCACTGAAAACTCTGGGAGACAGTGAAGGACAGAAAAACTGGGCGTGCTGCAGTCCATGGGGTCGCAAAGTCCATGGGGCCATGACTTGGTAACTGAAAAACAACAAGAATCTTCAAACAAGAAGCAGGGCCTTCAAAAATGAACAATTAACTAAACTCCTAGGAGTCTTCAAAAAGATAAATCAGTATATAATAACATTAACTAACTAATCTTTCTGATAATCAAAAATTCATCAGTTAGCAAATCTATTTCAAAAACCCTGACTAATATATTTAAATTTCCTGTAATAAAGATAAATCTTTTGCAGGTAATGTTTGGACATGTTTTACAGAAATGCAAAAGTGAACACGAAACATTCTATTTCTCCTGTAGAGTGTAGAGTGTCTCAATTTAGAAATTCACAGACTTCCTCTGAGGCTCAGTCATAAAGAATCCACAGGCCAATACAGGAGACACGGGTTTGATCCCTGGTCCAGGAAGATCCCACATGCCTTGGAGCAACTAAGCCCATGGGCTACAGCTATTGAGCCTGCGCTTTAGAGCCTGGGAACTGCAACTACTGAGCTCTCAGCTGCAGCGACTGATGCCCGAGAGCCCAGCTCCACAACAAGAGAAGGCACTGCAAAGAGAAGCCCGAGGCCCCAAACTGGAGAGAAGGCCCTGCTGGCTCCAACTAGAGAAGAGCCGGCTTAGCAATGAAGACCCAGCACTGCCAAGCAAACAAATAAACTAAATTTAGGATGTTTGGGATTATTAGTTGACAAGTTATTTTTTTTAAGTTCATATAGTTATGTATCTCCTCTAATATTTATCTCTTCTACTCTTTAATTTTATATTGTTATCTCTGCACTGCTTTTATAATTTATTTCCATCTTCCTAGTTTATCTTGATTTATTTAGCTCTTTTTAAGCTGTCCCAAAATAAAGGGATGCTGAGCTCATTATTATCTTTTATTTTTAAGAATAAAATTTATATTTCCTCTGAATGCATTTTTTTGCCATACCCTTATGCTTTCATTATAAAATGTTGCTATTTCATTTGCTTTGTAAATATAAAAGAGTATGTAATTTTCTTCCTGTTTCACACTTGATTCAGTAAACCCAAAAGTATGTTTCTTAATTTTAATGTTATTATATTTTTGCTTATCATTTATTGTTTACTTTTAATTTTACTGAATTATTATAAAAGAATGTGACCTTTCTATACTTTATAACTTTCAGAATTATCTTTACAGCCCACTCAGTTCAGTTCAGTCGCTCAGTTGTGTCCGACTCTGCGACCCCATGAATCGCAGCACGCCAGGCCTCCCTGTCCATCACCAACTCCCGGAGTTCACTCAGACTCACATCCATTGAGTCCGTGATGCCATCCAGCCATCTCATCCTCTGTTGTCCCCTTCTCCTCCTGCCCCCAATCCCTCCCAGCATCAGAGTCTTTTCCAATGAGTCAACTCTTCGTATGAGGTGGCCAAAGTACTGGAGTTTCAGCTTTATCATCATTCCTTCCAAAGAAATCCCAGGGCTGATCTCCTTCAGAATGGATTGGTTGGATTTCCTTGTAGTCCAAGGGACTCTCAAGAGTCTTCTCCAACACCACAGTTCAAAAGCATCAATTCTTCGGTGCTCACACCTTCTTCACAGTCCAACTCTCACATCCATACATGACCACAGGAAAAACCATCGCCTTGACTAGACGGACCTTAGTCGGCAAAGTAATGTCTCTGCTTTTGAATATACTATCCAGGTTGGTCATAACTTTTCTTCCAAGGAGTAAGCGTCTTTTANACTCTCACATCCATACATGACCACAGGAAAAACCATCGCCTTGACTAGACGGACCTTAGTCGGCAAAGTAACGTCTCTGCTTTTGAATATGCTGTCTAGGTTGGTCATAACTTTCCTTCCAAGGAGTAAGCGTCTTTTAATTTCATGGCTGCAGTCACCATCTGCAGTGATTTTGGAGCCCCCTAAAATAAAGCCTGACACTGTTTCCACTGTTTCCCCATCTATTTCCCATTAGCTGATCAATTTTTATAAATTTTCCTTGGACATATAAAGCAAATGGTTATTGTTATTCAAAAAGTATACCTTTAAAAAATTCATTTAATGCATTGACTTGTTAATTATTTATCCAACTTTCTGTGGCTTCTTATTCTATTATTCAGTCTAATTCTGAGAAATTTCACATTATTTTTCTTTAATCTCTTTCATTCTAATATTCAGAGGTTATGTTGTTTGGTGCATGTATGTTCACCAGATTTTACCATATGATTATTAGTTAATATGTTTTCACTATATAATTCCTTTTTGAGCCTGCTTAGTGATTCTATGGTAAATTCCACTTTACTTCACATTATTCTTCCCAGTCCTACTCTTTGTGGTCATTGTATTTGTCTGTTAGTATTTGTCTAGATAGTAAATGTCTATTTATTTCAACATTTACTTCATTAATATAAGTGTGTATATTAAACATACCTCATGATTTTATCTTCATTTTCTACAAGTTTGAATTTTTATTTTTTTCTGAGAATTCAGCATGCTTATATGTTAGTACTAGATTGATATACTTGATTTATCACTTCTATTTTAACTTGTTTGCTTATTATTCTTTTCTTCCTTCTTTTTTTTCTGTACTTTCCATGAATAAAAGGTTATACCCTCTCCTAAAATCATAATAAAATTATTATATAATAATATATAAGTATTATATAAAAATAACATAGCCTATATCACTCTGCCAAGAAGTTTTATTTCTACTTTCCTTACTCTCTAATAAAATGAGCGCATGTGCCTCAAAGATTAATTAAATATAATAATAGTTCTAACTACAACTGCCCCTACAGAGTAGATATTTTATAGGCTTTGAGAAACAAAAGGAAACAGTCTTATACTGTAAAATATAAGATGCAGAGAACAAGCATAATACACTCATGCATCTTACTTTAGAAGCTTAATGAGAGGATGTAAATGGTTAAACCAGCATATTCATGATGATGTCATTTTAAGAGTCACGATGTTATAAAATCATACAGAAAATGAACTAATATATACATTAAATGGTTTTAGGATCACCATGCTATCTCGCTCTTATATCTTTCCTTTATATAGCAAACATTGGTGGGTTTGCAAGGAAATTATATTTTTTCAAAATTAAGGAATAAAATGCTCCACTGATTTCTGATGTAGAAATTATTAGGCTAATGTCTGTTTAATGATTTAACTTTTAGCTTTTTGTGGGATTTTATTAAAATAGGTCAAGAGAATTTTATGATTTATTAAAATGAGGCTTGATTCAACTCAGAGAACTTCTATTTCTAAGTTTCAGCCACTCTGGTTGAAAAACATATAATTAAATAGAAAAAAAAATCTTTAAATATTTATTGGGATTAATATAGCTATGCAAGATAGCTAAACATAGAACTGTAAAGAGTTATTGCATAGTACTCTGCTGCTGCTGCTGCTGCTAAGTCACTTCAGTCGTGTCCGACTCTGTGTGACCCCATAGACGGCAGCCCACCAGGCTCCCCCATTGCTGGGATTCTCCAGGCGAGAATACTGGAGTGGGTTGCCATTTCCTTCTCCAATGCATGAAAGAGAAAAGTGAAAGTGAAAGTGAATTCGCTCAGTCTGTCCGACTGTTAGCGACCCCATGGACTGCAGCCCACCAGGCTACTCCGTCCATTGGATTTTCCAGGCAAGAGGCATAGTACTCTAGCACTGTATAAACAGTATTGCATACATTATACAATTCTATCTATTTTGCTATAGAATTGCTCCAACATTTAAGATCCCTACCAACAGTCATCTGTATGAGTAAAGCCTTCACTGTCTGTGCTCAGTCATGTCCAGCTCTTTGGGACCCCATGAACTGTAGCCCACCAGGCTCCTCTATGCATAAGCTGTAGGCCACGAGGCTCCTCTGTCCATAGAATTTTCCAGGTAAGAATATCGGAGTAGGTTGCCATTTCCTACTCCAGGGGAACTTTCTGACCCAGGAATCAAACCCATGTCTCTTGAGTCTCCTGCATTGGCACCACCTGGGAATCTCTTCACAGTTAAGTTTAAAGCAGACAGCATGTCAACAAAACAACTATATGATGAATTCATATAATTTGCTAATCTAGATGCCAAAAAGGATGTCAGAGACTTGGCTGAGAATCACCAATATGTCAATAGTTGGTGAGAAATCTCGATGCTAATTATTGACTTGTTATGTTAGTCGCTCAGTTGTGTCTGATTTTTTGTGACCCCATGGACTGTAGCCCGCCAGGCTCCTCTGTCCATGGGATTTTCCAGGTAAGAATACTGGAATGGGTAGTCATTCCCTTCTCCAGGGGATCTTCCCAACCCAGGGATCGAACCTCAATCTCCTGCATCGTGGGCAGATTCTTTACCATCTAAGCCATCAGGGAAGCCCCCGTTACTGACTTAAGAGAGTTTATAATCAAATATTAATTAGTGTGGGGTAATGCAGGAAGGAAGTAGATGAGAGTGGAAGGAAATTGATAAAATAAGCATAAACACATCTTGAAGTCCTAAGGATATGGCTCTTGATTTAACTATATTAATATTAATGGGCTTCCCTGGTGGCTTAGCTGGTAAAGAATACACCTGCAATGCAGGAGACCTGGGTTCGATCCCTGGGTTGGGAAGATCCCCAGGAGAAGGGAACGGCTACCCATTCCAGCATTCTGGCCTGGAGAATTCCACAGACTGTGTGGTCCATGGGGTCGACTCCCATTCCACGGGACATGAACTGAGCCACTNCTGCAATGCAGGAGACCTGGGTTCGATCCCTGGGTTGGGAAGATCCCCAGGAGAAGGGAACGGCTACCCATTCCAGCATTCTGGCCTGGAGAATTCCACAGACTGTGTGGTCCATGGGGTCGACTCCCATTCCACGGGACATGAACTGAGCCACTTTCACTTCACTTTCATTAATATTAATGACACAATGCTCTTATATTTTAATTGTCTTCAAGCTTAATTACCATTTGACTTACTTTCACTTGTTGAATAGTCTTGTGGGTCAAGTATTCCTGATTCCTGTAGTGATCTAATGCAGGAGTCCACCAGTTCAAGGCCTGTTGTGAGCTCATCTTCGATATCTTTTTGACCATCTGAAATATAATATTTCAAAGAGATGAACAAGCACATGGTTTTGTCAACATTAAAGCTTAAGACTATCATTTAATAATCAAAAACATGGTGACTAAAACTCTTCAGTTCAGTTCAGTCACTTAGTCGTGTCCAGCTCTTTGCAACCCCACAGACTGCGGCACACCAGGCCTCCCTGTCCATCACCAACTCCCAGAGTTTACTCAAACTCATGTCCATTGAGTCAGTGATGCTTTTACTTATACGAAATTCTCATTAGGTATCACATTGTAATCCCTGGTCAACCACTATTAAAAACCAAGGCTAGCCAATTATGTGTGTCCATGAAAAACATAAAGTTACTAGGGAATTGGGAAAACTTAACTCCCATGAACTGTTGAGCTTTCAAAACAATATCACTTAATTTTAGTGTCATGTTTTATCAAATTTATTTTTATAAGTTTCTTTCTAAAGTTCTTAAGAAAATTAACCAATAGAGGTATGTGTAGAAGTAAGTATAAATGCTCATCAAGAAGTTGTATTTTAAATTTAAATGTCCGTCAGCTGATAAATGGATAAAGATGTGGTGTGTGTATATATATATATATATGTACACAATGGAATATTACTCAATGTAAAACAGAATGAAATAATGCCATTTGCAGCAACATGGATGGACCTAGAGATTATCATATTGAAAGGCAGAGAAAGACAAATACTTATTTATCATTTGTGTGTGGAATCTAAAATATGACACAAATGAACTTGTTTGCAAAACAAAATGATCCATGGACATAAGAAAACAAACATGATTAGCAATTGAGAAAAGGGGTAGGAGAGGAACAAATTAGGGGTTTGGGATTAGCAGATATAACCTACTATATGTAAAAAAGACAAACAAAAAGAAATGACGGTATAGCACAAGGAACTAGATCGACTATCCTATAATCGTAATGGAAAGGAATACAAAAAAGTATGTATGTTAATATAATAAATTATATAACACTGTAATTCAAGTATACTTCAGTAAAGAAAAGAAGCTGTATCTTACCTTGTGATTGCCAGTGAAACTGCTCTTCTGCTGAACTGTGAAAAAGAGAATACATAGATATAATGAACTGGTTACAAATTAAAGGACTCTAGACTGTAAGATGCAAAAGTACATTAAGTTAGTAATGGGGGCTCCATGGAATCCCCTTTAATTTCTTACTGGGAAAAGGGGTCCTGCTTTGATGCAATCATAATTTTAATCTATTTGATATATACCTCTTTGGATTCACAGGTATTAACATGTCATAAATGGACATCATTCGGTAATTTTCAAAAGAACAGCTGATTTTTTTACAAATCACAATCTACTGTACTTATCACTTGCTACAGTTTTTGTACACATGAAGTTCTACACAACTGTAGTGATTTTAAAATACATGTCTGAATAGTTTCATGTAAACTCTGTAAGGTGTTCTAATAAAGATATAACTTTCTCCATTTTCATTATAAAGAGATAAAATAAATCTGCACCTTTTCCTAGACATACCTTATAAGCAGTTCCTTTTAGCTGTTTATTATATTTCAAATTAAGTAATATAACAACAACAAATTCTTTTTTTACCAGAAATTGGCTCAGGAACGATTCTTGTTAGGAAAGGGGTAAGTTATATCATTAAATGTGTATTAGTTATAAAAGTACATGTTTTTAGAATTGAGGAAATGAATAAAATTTAATCATTAGACCAGTNCTTTTTTATATTCCAAATACATTGATTAATATGTTCCCAGGTGCCTAAGGATATGGAGGCCTGGCGGCAATCATTGACTCAACAATGAGAAAAGCCCTATGCTAATACTCCAAACTCTCTGTGCTGTTTATGGTTGAGAGGTTGTCACACAAGCTAGTCTGTCAGCAGAGAGGTTTGACCTGAGACACCCTTGTCCCACCCAGGGCAGGGAATTAGCAGCAATTATTGACACAACAAATGAAAAAACCCTTCACCAATATAATTTTCAATCAACCCACTATACTAATAATTTCTAACTTCCCACAAGAATTTGCCTTTAGTAAGTCTAAAACATCTCGTGCCTCTCACAGTTGGGGGGCTGTAAACCATCACATGCGGCTGGACGAACCTATACAGGTGGGCTAGATAACCTTCAGAGTTCGTAAGCTGAAACACTCTTGTCACGCCCAGGAATTTTTATTGACTTGGAGCTGCACGTTTACTCCTTCTCCGAGAGAAACGGTTATGGGGGAAAGCTCCCCGGAAGGTCAAAGGTGTAGGTGAGAGCAGAAAACAGACTCTGGTTTTGGGGTAGATGCTCGGGAACAGGGGGTCTCCTGAGGCTTGATCACGCCTTTGCGTATGCCGAAGCCTCCTTCCTCATGACCTTTGCCATGGGCTGAGTTCCTCACGCTGGCCCCCGGCATATATTGTTTTATAATTTTCAGCTTTCAAATTTTCCATGAAAATAATTGTATCATTTCCAATGAATACAAATTGATTTGTTCCCCAATTTTTATACCTTAATATTTTCTCTAATTTCTTGTCATCACTAGTACCTCCAGGGCTTTGCTGAAAACTCTCAAAATGTTCTCTTATGATATATAACACTAACTATTTCATCTTGTAAAAGGAAAATTGTTTTATTCTAAGTTCATTAAAGGTTTCTGTTTTCTTTAAAATGAAAAAGGGATGCATATCTTCACTGGCTTTTCACCATCTATGTTGGTTACTATTATATTTTCTATGTGATGAATTAGAAAGTATTGTAATGTGACATATTATATTACACCAACACATTGTTTTATTATATTGAAAATCACTGTGGATGGTAGCTACTGCCATAAAATCAGAAGAAAATTGCCTCTTGGCAGGAAAGCTATGATAGACTTAGTTTGTTGAAAATCAGAGACATTACTCTGCTGACAAATGTCCGTATATTCAGGGCTGTGGTCTTCCCAGTGGTTGCGTACAGTTGTGAGAGCTGGACCATAAAGAAGGCAGAGCACCGAAGAACTGATGCCTTCCAACTGTGGTGCTTGGGAAGACTCCTGAGAGTCTCTTGGACAGCAAGGAAATAAAACCAATCAGTCTTAAAGGAAATCAACACTGAAAACTCATTGGAAGGATGGATGCTGAAGCTGAAGCTCCAGTATTTTGGTCACCTGATGTGAACAGCTAATTCATTGGAAAGGTTCCTTATGCTGGGAATGATTGAGGGCAGAAGGAAAAGAGGCATCAGAGGATAAAATGGCTGGGTAGCATCACCAATACAATGGACATGAACTTGGACAAACTTCGGGAAGTGGTGAGGGACAGGGAAGATTGGCATTCTGCAGTCCATGGGATCCATTCTGCAGTCCATTCTGCAGTCCAAGAGTGGACATGATTGGGTGACTGAACAACAGTTCCTGAAATAAATTTGTCTTAATTAGAATATATATTTACTGGGCTCCTGGCTTTGGTTTTCTAATAGTATTTATGAATTTTTGCATTTTCATTCATAAATAAAGTTGAACTACAAATTTTTAGTATATGTTTAAGGGTTTGGGTAATGATACTATGCATGTGTCAAAAATATTCTTAATGTTTTTCAAATTTTACAATAATTTAAATATTATTAGTATTGCCTAATTTTTAAGGTATGCTAGATAGAATTCCTCTGTGGATTTTAAGGCAGGTAGATATTTGATTATTTTTTTCATGAAAGAGTAAGCTAAATTATTTTTGTTGTTAATATGGTTTTTAAAGAAAACATTCTCTTTATGACTCACTAATTTTCATTTGTGTCTGTGTTAATACTTCCATTCTATTTTCTTGTATTGTGTTGTTTTTATTCACAACTTCTTGAATAAGTTTTGCAATCAATTTGTATGTTTTCCACTTTTACATTAATTCATGTTTTTAATAACATACTGCTACTGTTGCTAAGTCGCTTAAGTTGTGTCTGACTCTGTGTGACCCCACAGATGGCAGCCCACCAGGCTCCCCCATCCCTGGGATTCTCCAGGCAAGAACACTGGAGTGGGTTGCCATTTCCTTCTCCAATGCATGAAAGTGAAAAGTGAAAGTGAAGTCGCTCAGTCGTGTCTGACTCTTAGCGACCCCATGGACTGCAGCCTACCAGGCTCCTCCATCCATGGGATTTTCCAGGCAAGAGTACTGGAGTGGGTTGCCATTGCCTTCTCCGTTAATAATATACATTTTCTTCTAAAAAATGTTATAATTCATTATTTCTATATGCAATATTTTCTTCATTTTTAAAATATTTTTCAAAATGAATTTTGTTTCCAAGAGGAGATTTAAATATAGCTTTGCTTTTATCAGTAGTATTTGAAAATTCTAAGTGGTAGGGTTTGTTTTAAATTATTTTATCAATTTGTGGCTCTATTATATTGTGGTCAGAGAACATTGTCCTCTTTCCACTGTATGGAGTTACTGACTAGATGTGTGGTTCATTGTCATGAATTTCCATGGGCAATTGTATAGAAAGTGTATAGGAATTATTATATTATATATATATCAATTATTACTATATATCAATTAGACCTGTCTTGATAAAGTGCTTACTATTTCTTCAAACTCAGTTTTTTCCACTTTATCTCTCAGTTTTCTACTGCATTTTTTAGTTCCCTTTTAAAAAAGATTGTTAGTACTAAGATACTTTCTAACCTAATATCTTAATTGTGGATTGTGCTTTGTTGTTTTGTTGATATTCAATGCTCATTGACCAGAATTTAAACTTGTCTTACAAGAAGATCAGTGATCACCATTTTCATCTGCTTCAAAACATCAGGTTTTCTGGTGAATAATCTTCCTCGGACATTTGTTCCTTGGATTCTTTTTCCTCCTTTTCTCCTGGAGAATGTGTAGGTTCTTTGGGTCTTTCATCAATAGATGGTCATGTCATCTAAGAATAAATAAAGCTGTATATTTTTAAAGGCTGTATGACAGTAGCTAGAACTTTTGGTACAATGTTACATGACTGCAACACAGTTAACACTTTTAGACTCTAGATATAAGTGACCATCACCAAGAAAAAGAAAGGCAAAAAAGCAAAATGCCTGTCTGAGGAGGCCTTACAAATAGCTGTGAAAAGAAGAGAAGCCAAAAGCAAAGGAGAAAAGAAAAGATATACCCATTTGAATAAAAAAAAAAAAAAAAAAAAAAGATCATAACACTTTACCACCTACAAACCAAACAGTTCCCAACTTTCCACTTTAGAAATATATCATATAATAAAAATGACCCAGGTAGAAAGGGTGGCTCATGTAAATAACATGCCAAAGATATTGTGCAGATTGTACCTAGGTGGGGACATAAATTTATTCTGAATGATTTATTTAAAATACATAAATAAACTGAAAATTTCTAAGTATGAACAGCTCTTTCATTATATATGCAAATAGTTCTAACATACCCTTTTTTATACATCAATAATTTGTGCGAAATCTATATGACAATTACTGACAGGTATCATTTTGAGAATGATTTTCTACACCTATTTACTAGATCTTTTACTCTGATCAAGGCACTTCTATGAATAGCTCATCAGTTTCACAACAAGAAGTAGGTTTTAGAACTTTAATCTGTATCTTAGAAATGGTTTCTGAATACATTTGCTGGGGGGAAAGGCAATTCTGGTATAAATGAGTGTTCAGAATAGCCATGGTTGATATACATGAATATAAGAGCAGTCCCTTAAGAGACTGTTTTAGGGCATCTTTCCCCTCAGCCAATCCATTTTCGCAAATTGAAAAATGGTTTTGCAATGAGGAGCGCTATAGACAGTTGATACCTAAAATGATAACATTACAAATTCACTCTGATGCTACTTCTCCTTGCATCAAAAAGTGTATCATTATAAAGCAGTAACAACTAAGTGCAAGGTTTAACATGTAAAACAGAAATACAATCCTATAGTTAACATTTTAAAAAATTATAAAGTATGTTCAGTTAGTAAGTGGCCTCTAAGATAGGGGTAGAAAATGTTTTCAAAATTGTACTGAGTTGAATGGTATCCTTTCCCCCCAAAAGATGTGTCCACAAGAAATCCCTAGAAATTGTGAAAGGTTACTTAATGGGAAAGGGTTTTTAAAGATGTAATTAAGGTAAAGATCTTAAGATGAGAGCTTCTAAAACCCAATGATCAATGTCCTTATAAAAGACACTAGTGGAGAAAGACACAGAGGAGAAGGTCTTGTGAAGAAAGAGGCAACAGACTGGAGTTATGTATCTATAAGCCAAGGAGTGGCTGGAGCCAGCAGAACCTGGATTTCTCCATAAAGAAGGCTAAGTGCTGAAGAACTGATGCTTTCAAACTGTGGCAATGGAGAAGACTCTTGCGATTCCCTTGGACAATAAGGAGATCAACCAGTCAATCCTAATGGAAATCAACCCTGAATATTCATTGGAAGGACTGATGCTAAACCTGAAGCTTCAATCCTTT
Organism: Oreotragus oreotragus; assembly: GCA_006410675.1. Taxonomy (NCBI): domain Eukaryota; kingdom Metazoa; phylum Chordata; class Mammalia; order Artiodactyla; family Bovidae; genus Oreotragus; species Oreotragus oreotragus. The sequence goes on along the minus strand of SJYX01016456.1, from coordinate 108,409 downwards.
GGCCACCTGATGAGAAGAGCTGACTTACTGGAAAAGATCCTGATGCTGGGAAAGGTTGAGGGCAGGAAGAGAAGGGGGTGACAGAGGATGACATGGTTGGATGGCATCACCAACTCAATAGACATGAGATTGAGCAAACTCCAGGAGGTGATGACGGATAAAGAAGCCTGGTGTGCTTCAGTCCATGGGGTCACAGAGTCAGACTCAGTGACTGAAATGAATGAGTTGAGCTGAGGGAACGTAGCCCTGTCAGCATAGGTGATTTTGAACTTCTGAGAGAGTCAGTTCATAGGCAGGTTGATAAGAAGTCCAGGGTTCCTGAGGAGGAGAAGGGGTCTGGAGCCCTCTAGAAAGAGAAAGGGATCTGGGGCTCTCAAGGAGAAAAAGACATTTTCTACATGGCTTTGTTTTAATCTATTCTCGTTGATCTGTTTCAAATCCTGAAAGATGATGCTGTGAAAGTGCTGCACTCAATATGCCAGCAAATTTGGAAAACTCAGCAGTGGCCGCAGGACTGGAAAAGGTCAGTTTTCATTCCAATTCCAAAGAAAGGCAATGCCAAAGAATGCTCAATCTACCGCACAATTGCACTCATGTCACACGCTAGTAAAGTAATGCTCAAAATTCTCCAAGCCAGGCTTCAGCAATATGTGAATCGTGAACTCCCTGATGTTCAAGCTGGTTTTAGAACAGGCAGAGGAACCAGAGATCAAATTGCCAACATCCGCTGAATCATGGAAAAGGCAAGAGAGTTTCAGAAAAACANATTGCACTCATCTCACACGCTAGTAAAGTAATGCTCAAAATTCTCCAAGCCAGGCTTCAGCAATATGTGAACCGTGAACTCCCTGATGTTCAAGCTGGTTTTAGAACAGGCAGAGGAACCAGAGATCAAATTGCCAACATCCGCTGAATCATGGAAAAAGCAAGAGAGTTTCAGAAAAACATCTATTTCTGCTTTATTGACTATGCCAAAGCCTTTGACTGTGTTAATCACAAACTGTGGAAAATTCTGAAAGAGATGGGAATACCAGACCACCTGACCTGCCTCTTGAGAAACCTGTGTGCAGGTCAGGAAGCAACAGTTAGAACTGGATATGGAACAACAGACTGGTTCCAAATAGGAAAAGGAGTACGTACAGGCTGTATATCATCACCCTGCTTATTTAACTTATATGCAGAGTACATTATGAGAAATGCTGGGCTGGATGAAGCACAAGCTGGAATCAAGATTTCTGGGAGAAATATCAATAACCTCAGATATGCAGATGACACCACCCTTATGGAAGAAAACAAAGAAGAAATAAACAACCTCTTGATGAAACTGAAAGAGAAGAGTGAAAAAGTTGGCTTAAAACTCCACATTCAGAAAACTAAGATCATGGCATTTAGTCCCATCACTTCATGGAAAATAGATGAGAAAACAGTGTAAACAGTAGCTGACTTTATTTTTTTGGTCTCCAAAGTCACTGCAGATGGTAATTGCAGCCATGAAATTAAAAGACACTTACTCCTTGGAAGGAAAGTTATGACCAACCTAGACAGAATATTAAAAACCAGAGACATTCCTTTGCCAGCAAGGGTCCATCTAGTCAAGACTATGGTCTTTCCAGTAGTCATGTATGGATATGACAGCTGGACTATAAAGAAAGCTGAGCACTGAAGAACTGATGCTTTTGAACTGTGGATTTGGAGAAGACTCTTAGGAGTCTCTTGGACTTCAAGGAGATCCAACCAGTGCATCCTAAAGGAGATCAGTCCTGGGTGTTCATTGGAAGGACTGATGTTGAAGGTGAAACTCCAGTACTTTGGCCACTTGATGTGAAGAGCTGACTCATTTGAAAAGACTCTGATGCTGGGAAAGATTGGGGGCAGGAGGAGAAGGGAATGACAGAGGATGAGATGGTTGGATGGCATCACCGACTCAATGGACATGAGTTTGGGTAGGCTCTGGGAGTTGGTGATGAACAGGGAGGCCTGGCGTGCCGCAGTCCATGGGGTCACAAAGAGTCGGACATGACTGAGCAACTGAACTGAGCTGAATATAAGTGAAATTATGCAGCATTTGTCTTTCTGCATCTGGCTTATTTCACTTAGCATTATGTCCTCCCGGTCCACCTATGTTGTTGAAAATGGCAAGATTTCCTTCTTTATAATAATGAAAAATATTCCATTACATGGATATATATACATATATTCCATATACAAATATATTCTCTATATATTTCATTATATATATATTGAATTTTTTGTCACTAAGTTATATCTGTATTTATGTGAGTTTTAATGGGCTTCCCAGTTGGCTCAATGGGTAAAGAATCCATCTGCAATGCAGGAGAGGCAGAAGACAGCAGTTCTAATCCTGGGTGAGGAAGATCCCCTGGAGAAGGAGGGCATGGCAATACACTCCAGTACTCTTGCTTGGAGAATCCTATGCAGAGTGGAGCCTGGCAGGCTACAGTCCATAGAGTCGCAAAGAGTCAAACATACTGAAGTGACTCAGCACAGGTTATAATTTTTAAAATATCCCAAGTCAATAAAGATAGACAATTGTAAGTTAATTTTATCTCAGAGTAGTACCATTTCCCCCTATATTTTCTTATCCAGAGGCTGCTCTCTGCGGTGAGAGAGCAGAGTTGCTTGGTATGCTTCCTCCTTTTTCTCTTCTACTCTGCTTCTCTGGGCTACCAGATAATGTTTATGAAAGCTCAGAACACCAAGTCACACACATCATGTTGTCTCTCAAGATGTCATAATACTTGAATAATATGGCCTGGAAGTCTTCACAAACCTACAAACCTATGGTCATTGGAGCCTTTGAGGTATATTCCTGCATTCCTCTTAAGGATTGCATTACTTTTCTGCTTTCTTTGAACTTGGGGGTCATTTTTAACCAGTAGTACAATTTTTAAAATAAAAAGTCTGCTATTTAACCACTTTTACTATTAAAATAATAACTAGAGGCTGAGAACACACGTCTGAACACTGACAGAGGCTGCTGTTACGGGACCGGAAAATCAGCTGAGCTTTAGGTTCCTGACCAGAGCTGGAGCAATAAGACTGTTAGCTGGAGGAACCTCAGACCCACAACTGATCTCTTCTTCAAGAACTTTACCAAAGTATGAAACTCCATGTATTAAAAAGCTAAAAAAGCTAAGTAAAAATTTCAAAATTAAAGGGGAAATCCTCATAATTTCTTGTTGATTAGGAAACAATAGTGTGCCTTCATCTCACTTAGCTCAAGGGCTCCCAATCTAAAAAAAGAGAATATACCAGGGGAAAACTGAGTGTTAACTGCAACTCAGCCTTAACTCTGTTTCATTCTTGATTGAATTAAGATGATCAGGGAAATAGGAAAAATCTTTCTGGTGGAAGACATCATAATCTGGAACCTCTATAGTTTTTTTAATACAAAATATCTTAGCTTCAGTTTTTAAAAAATGACTAATTATGTGAGAAAGGCATGGACTGTGAGGTGAAAAGAAAACCCTAGAATTACACTCAAAATTAATATAGACTTGGAGATTTTAAAATAACTGTTTAAATATGTTTATTCAAGTAGAGGAAAAATAAGACAAATTGTTAAAAAGATGAAATATTTCAACAAAACCATATAGAAATAAGAGAATTAAATTGACACTAAAAATGAAAAATGAAAGAGCTAAATATAAGACCCAAAACCATAAACTCATAGAAGAAAACATAGGCAGAACACTCTTTGACATAAAGTGTAGCAATGTTTTTTGGATCTGTCTCTGAATGCAAAGGAAACCAGAGCAAAAAATAAACAAATGAGATCTATTTAAACTTAAAAGCTTTTGCACAGCAAGGGAAGTTGTCAACAAAATGAACTGAATGAGAGAAAATATTTGCAAATAATATGATCAATAAGGTATTAATATTCAAAATATATAAACAGCTTATACAACTCAATATCAGAAAACACTGAGGCATAAGACATGAATAGACATTTCTCCAAAGAAAGCATACATATGGCCAACCGATATTTGAAAATACGCTTAACACCACTAATCATCAGAAAAATGCAAATCAAAATTTCAGTGAGATGTCACTTCAGACCTGTCAGAATGGCCATCATCAAAAAGATTACAAATAGCAAATGTTAGTAAAGAAGTGGAGAGAAGGGAATCCTTGTATACTGTTGGTGGAGTGTAAATTGGTGAAGTCACTATGGAAAAGAGTATGAAGGCTCTTCAGAAAACTAAAATCAGAGTTGCCATATGATCCAACTCTTGGGCATATATCCAGACAAAACTATAATTCAAAAAGATACGTGCACCCCTATAGCAGTCCATCCATGTTGCTACAAATGGTATTATTTCATACTTTTTATGGCTGAGTAATATTCCATTCTGTATAGTTATAAGATTGTTTTTATTTTTATTCCATTTTCAAACTGCTTCCAAAGTAAAAAACATTTTTACAATACACAATACAATTACAAAATACAGTAACAAAATACAATTTGTTGCTTTGAATGTTTATCCTAAAGCTTGGTATATATTAGGTTATCTACAGAGTATTTTGAAAAACTGAGGGGGGAAAAGCCTTTTTTAAACAGTCAGATAAAAGGGAAGGAGTTTAAATTAAAACCAACTTAGTGTTTCTTTACTGGTGTCACATATTAAAGTCTCTTGTGAAATGTCCAGAAGATCACACTATGGACTTTTCCTAATTTAAGCCAGGCATAGAAACAAATGTTCATAAATATCAGTTGAGAAATGCATCTTCTGAAAGAATAATTAAATTTCCTGGAGCTAGTTACATGTAAAAATAAAAACAAATATATTACTACTTTAGGAAATATGGGTTCCATGTAACAATTATACAAATTATAATAACATGAGAGTATATTTTATTGGTTTAGAGCAAAGAGCTTCCATGTTCTAATAATCCTAATGAAGGCAACAATACTAATAATGAAAAATATTGGCTATGAGAAGTCAAATATTAAAACCAGGAATGACTCATTATAATTCTCAACCCTCAGGCCTAGTGAGTGAGCTACAGTTTTATATATTCATCTAACTGTTCATTGTGCAGCTGCACAGCACTGGAGAAATCTGTATGCAGGTCAGGAAGCAACAGTTAGAACTGGACATGGAACAACAGACTGGTTCCAAATAGGAAAAGAAGCACTTAAAGTCTATATATTGTTTCCCTGCTTATTTAACTTCTATGCAGAATACATCATGAGAAATGCTGGGCTGGATGAAGAACAAGCTGGAACCAAGATTTCTGGGAGAAATATCAATAACCTCAGATATGCAGATGACACCACCTTTATGGCAGAACATAAAGAAGAACTAAACAGCCTCTTGATGAAAGTGAAAGAAGAGAGTGAAAAAGCTGGCTTAAAAACTCCACATTCAGAAAACTAAGATCATGGCATCTGGTCCCATCACTTCATGGCAAATAGATGGGAAACGTAGCAGACTTTATTTTGGGAGGCTGGAAAATCACTGCAGATGGTGACTGCAGTCATGAAATTAAAAGATGCTTACTCCTTGGAAGGAAAGCTATGACCAACCTAGACAGCAGAGACATTACTTTGCCAACAAAGGTCCATCTAGTCAAAGCTATGGTTTTTCCAGTAGTCATGTATGAATCATATCCATATATGAGTTGGACTATAAAGAAAGCTCAGCACTGAAGAATTGATGCTTTTGAACTGTGGTGTTGGAGAAGACTCTTGAGAGTCCCTTGGACTGCAAGGAGATCCAACCAGTCCATCCTAAAGGAGATCAGTCCTGCATATTCATTGGAAGGACTAATGCCGAAGCTGAAACTTCAATACTTTGGCCTCCTGATTTGAAGAACTGACTCATTNAGCTATGGTTTTTCCAGTAGTCATGTATGAATCATATCCATATATGAGTTGGACTATAAAGAAAGCTCAGCACTGAAGAATTGATGCTTTTGAACTGTGGTGTTGGAGAAGACTCTTGAGAGTCCCTTGGACTGCAAGGAGATCCAACCAGTCCATCCTAAAGGAGATCAGTCCTGCATATTCATTGGAAGGACTGATGCTGAAACTGAAATTCCAATACTTTGGCCACCTGATGTGAAGAACTGACTCACTGGAAAAGACCTTGATGCTGGGAAAGATTGAAGGCAGGAGGAGAAGGGGACAACAGAGAATGAGATGGCTGGATGGCATCACCTACTCAATGGACATGAATTTGAATAAACTTTGGAAGTTGGTGGGGTGGCAAAGAGTCAGATATGACTCTGCAACTGAAGTGAACTGAACATGGCCCCGCCCATCAGAATAAGACCCAGTTTCCCCCATAGGAAGTCTCTCTCATAAGGAAGCTTCTATACGTCTCTTATCCTTAACCTTCAGAGGGAAGGCAGAATGAAAACCACAGTAACAGAAACTNGGGTGGCAAAGAGTCAGATATGACTCTGCAACTGAAGTGAACTGAACATGGCCCCGCCCATCAGAATAAGACCCAGTTTCCCCCATAGGAAGTCTCTCTCATAAGGAAGCTTCTATAAGTCTCTTATCCTTAACCTTCAGAGGGAAGGCAGAATGAAAACCACAGTAACAGAAACTATAGCCTTGTCTAAATCAATGAAACTATGAGCCATGCCGTGTAGGACCACCAAGGACAGACGGGTCACGGTGGAGAGCTCTGACAAAAGAAGGAAAAGGCAAACCACTTCAGTATTCTTACCTTGAGAGCCCCATGAACAGCATGAAAAGGAAAAAGATATGACACTGAAAGAAACACCCCCTCCCCCAGGTTGGTAGGTGCCCAATGTGCTACTGGTGAAGAGTAGAGCAACAGTTCCAGAAAGAATGAAGAGATGGAGCCAAAGCAAAAACAACGCCCTGTTGTGGATGTGACTGCTGATGTAAATGAAGAGCAATATTGCATAGGAACCCGGAATGTTAGGTCCATGAATCAAGGTAAATTCAGTTCAGTTCGGTCGCTCAGTCGTGTCCAACTCTTTGCAACCCCATGAATCGCAGCACGCCAGGCCTCCCTGTCCATCACCATCTCCCGGAGTTCACTCAGACTCACGTCCATCGAGTCAGTGATGCCATCCAGCCATCTCATCCTCGGTCGTCCCCTTCTCCTCCTGCCCCCAATCCCTCCCAGCATCAGAGTCTTTTCCAGTGAGTCAACTCTTCACATGAGGTGGCCAAAGTACTGGAGTTTCAGCTTTAGCATCATTCCTTCCAAAGAAATCCCAGGGCTGATCTCCTTCAGAATGGACTGGTTGGATCTCCTTGCAGTCCAAGGGACCCTCAAGAGTCTTCTCCAACACCACAGTTCAAAAGCATCAATTCTTTGATGCTCAGCTTTCTTCACAGTCCAACTCTCACATCCATACATGACTATTGGAAAAACCGTAGTCTTGACTAGATGGACGTTTGTTGGCAAAATAATATCTCTGCTTCTTAATATGCTGTATAGGTTGGTCATAACTTTTATTCCAAGGAGTAAGCATCTTTTAATTTCATGGCTGCAGTCACCATCTGCAGTGATTTGGGAGCCCCAAAAAATAAAGTCTGACACTGTTTCCACTGCTTCCCCATCTATTTCCCTTGGGTGCAATCTCAAAAATGACAGAATGATCTCTGTTCGTTTCCAAGGAAAACCATTCAATATCACAATAATCCAAGTCTATGCCCTAACCAGTAATGCTGAAGAAGCTGAAGTTGAATGGTTCTGTGAAGACCTACAAGACCTTCTAGAACTAACACCCAAAAAAGATGTCCTTTTCGTTATAGGGGACTGGAATGCAAAAGTAGGAAGTCAAGAGATAGCTGGAGTAACAGACAAATTTGGTCTTGGAGTACAGAATGAAGCAGGGCAAAGGCTAATAGAGTTTTGCCAAGAGAACGCATTGGTCATAGCAAACACCCTCTTCCAACAACACAGGAGAAGACTCTAACCATGGACATCACCAGATGGTCAATACTGAAATCAGATTGATTATATTCTTTGCCGTCAAAGATGGAGAAGCTCTATACAGTCGGCAAATACAAGACTGGGAGCTGATTGTGGCTCAGATCATGAACGCCTTATTGCCAAATTCAGACTTAAATTGAAGAAAGTAGGGAAAACCACTAGACCATTCAGGTATGACCGAAATCAAATCCCTTACGATTAAACAGTGGAAGTGTCAAATAGATTCAAGGGCTTAGAAGTGATGGACTGAGTGCCTGAAGAACTATGGACGGAGGTCAGTGATACTGAACAGGAGGCATTGATCAAGACCATCTCCAAGAAATTGAAATGCAAAAAGACAAAATGGTTGTCTGAAGAGGCCTTACAAATAGCTGTGAAAAGCAAATGAGAAAGATATACCCATTTGAAAGCAGAGTTCCAAAGAATGGCAAGGAGAGATAAGAGAAGCCTTCCTCAGTGATCAATGCAAAGAAATAGAGAAAAACAATAGAATGGGAAAGACTAGCTATCTCTTCAAGAAAATTAGAGATACCAAGGGAACATTTTATGCAAAGATGATCACAATAAAGAACAGAAATGGTATGGACCTAACAGAAACAGAAGATATTAAGAAGAGGTGGCAAGAATACACAGAAAAACTAAACAAAAAAAGATCTCATGACCCAGATAACCACAATGATGTGATCACTCACCTAGAGCAAAACATCCTGGAATGTGAAGTCAAGTGGGCCTTAGGAACCATCACTACAAACAAAGCTAGTGGAGGTTATGGAATACCAGTCAAGCTAACTCAAATCCCCAAAGATGATGCTGTGAAAGTGCTGCACTCAATATGCAAGCAAATTTGGAGAACTCAGCAGTGACCATAGGACTGGAAAAGGTCAGTTTTTACTCCAGTCCTAAAGGAAGGCAATGCTAAAGCATGTTCAAACTACCACACAACTGCACTCATCTCATACGCTAGCAAAGTAATGCTCAAAATTCTGTAATCCAGGCTTCAACAGTATGTTAACCATGAACTTCCAGATGTTCAAGCTACATTTAGAAAAGGCAGGAATCAGAGATCAAATTCCCAGCATCTGTTGGATCATCGAAAAAGTAAAGAGAGTTTCAGAAAAATGTCTACTTCTGCTTTATTGATCACACCAAAACCTTAGACTATGGTTCACAATAAATTGTGGAAAATTCTTCAAAGATGGGAATACCAGACCATTTGACCTGCCTCCTGAAAAATGTGTATGCAGGTCAAGAAGCAACAGTTAGAACTGGACATGGAACAGGCTGATTCCAAGAAGAGAAGGAGACAACAGAGGATGAGATGGTAGGATGGCATCCCCAACTCAATGGATATGAATTTGAGGAAGCTCTGGAAGTTGGTGATGGACAAGGAAGACTGGCGTACTGCAGTCCATGGGGTTGCAAAGTCAGACACGACTGAGCTACTGAATTGAACTGATATGACTCAATATGGTCTATCTTGGTATATGTCCATATACATCAAAAAAAAGTGTATTCTACTCTCATTGGGAAGAATGTCCTATTAATATACATTTTAATCAGGTCCAGTTGGTTGATAGTGTGATTCATTTACTGATTTTTCTTTCTTCTTGGTCTATCATTTCTGGAACGAGGACTCTGAAATCTTTGACTATATTATTGTCTATTTCTTCTTACAGTTCTATCAGTTTCAGTACTTATACCTTGAAGCTCTGTTATTAGGTATATAGACATTTAGGATTGTTACATTGTTGACAAACTGACCTCTTTGCAATTGTAAAATAAAGTTTGTTTTTTCTTATAATACTTCTTACTCTGATGTCTGCTTTGCCTGACGTTAAGCTGAGATCTTGGGGTAGGAAAGAAAATGATACCCACTTAGCTGTCTTCCCTCATGACCTCATCTACCTGAAGCCCAAGAAGCACATGGAGAAGCATTCTATTCTTCTCCACAGTGAGAGTTCCAGCAGGGCCTGACTTACTCCACTGCTGGATGAGTGGACAAGAGTAGAGGTCAGGTTCCTAGAAGCAGCCAGGGGACTCCAGGAAAACCTCTGACCTCACAGACCAGATCCTCAAAAGCACACAAAGAGTAAAAGTAATCAGGAAGCCTAGGCATAGAAATGACTGAGATTTATCCTACCTTTACTCAACTGAAGGTTTTGGCTATAATTATTATTAAATTCATTCACTATGTAGCTCTTACCTTTTATTTTATGCTACTTTTTATCTTTCATTTTTACCTTTTAGGTGTTATCCCCTTCACTTTATGCAAGAAACAAATATTTCTAAGTAATTAATAAATATAAAATAAATATAAATACAAATATAATAAAGAATATATAATAATAATAATATAAAATTGTATATATAATATATACATACATTTAATATATATATGTATATATGGGTTTCCCAGATGGCTCAGTGGTAGAGAATCCATCTTTAATGCAGGAGACGTGGGTTCAATCCTTGAGTTGGAAAGATCCCCTGAAAAGGAAATGGCAACCCCCTCTAGTACTCTTGCTGGGAAATCCCATGGACAGAGAAGCCTGGCAAGTTACAGTCCATGGGATCACAAAACAATCAGACACAACTAAGTAACTAAACTACAACAATATATATTACTGCTCATATTGCTGGCTGAATGTTGCTAGCTGTAATAGATTGATCATAAAAATGACTGTTCTTTATTCCTTACCTCCTGTGTCCTCAGACCTTGCAATGTAGTTTTGCATTATTTCCATCCAGAAATGGAGTTTCCCTATTCCTTGAATTAATCTGGAATTATGACCTGCTTTTGTCAACCAAATATGGAGAAAATGATTATTTGCCAATTCCAAGACCTCAAGAGACACTCCAAGTTCCACTTGCTGTCTTCAATTTCCCATACGCACCATGAGCACCAGCCTGGGCTCAGCTGGGAGGATGGGGGACACACAGCCCAGGTATCCCCATTCCCCTAGTCTATAGCCAGTCAACCACCAGATATACAGGGGGGTCCATCCCAGAGTCACTGACCCACCAGTCACTGCAGAACTAGTAAGCCCACACCCAGCCCAGAACAGCAGGCATTCCCAGTTGATCTGTTGACTCACAAATAATGATAATCCTTACTGTTTTATAGCACAGCTTCATGAATGGTTTGTTACTCAGATAACTAACTACCTGATAAAGTGGGCCACCAACAGAAGATCCTTCCAGTGATTAAAAACCACAGATTAAACATACCTTTCTGCTTGACATTGTGAAAGTATATTTGACATGCTGGAGACTAGAACATTTTATTAGCCAATTTGTATTAAATTGTAAGTGAAGTGAAGTCACTCAGTCATGTCCGACTCTTGGCGATCCCATGGACTGCAGCCTACCAGGCTCCTCCGTCCATGGGATTTTCCAGGCAAGAGTACTGGCGTGGGGTGCCACTGCCTTCTCCGTTCATATGGCATCTCCTTATAATGTTGTCTTCCACATAATAACTCCTGTGTACACAAGCAGGCACGTCAGGGAGCAGATCAGCTCCAGGGCCAGGGTGGCCAAAATGAGGTTCAGGTACCATGTGCCGGGCTCAGGGAAAGAGTGATGTAGGCAGAGGAGAAGGAGGAGTGCTGTGCTGCCAGTGGAGTGTATCATCAGTGGAAGTCTTTTCAGATGTCTTGTTGACCGGTAGATCTTGTTATAGCCTCGGTTTCTTACTTTGCAGTGGTGATACTGGATGTATTGTTCAAGAAGGAAATACAGAATCCACACAATAACTTTTCCAAGGATTATGACTGTCTGAACTTTCAATGGGTTGTATAGTTTCCTGGGCACTTGTCCTCCATTGGATTGGGGTAAGAACAAAGCACACCTGTTAAAAATGCTAAAATAACAAACACAAGATGTATCAGCAAGAGAAGATTTGCTATGATGACTGTAGGAAGAGGGTGAAATCTGGGCCTAAAATGAGCATGTAAAGAGTGATGTGGACGCTGCTGGGTGTCCAGAAGAGGGTCATCTTCAATACTCTGTATGAGATCCAAGGAACCGTCCTCCATTCTGCCCGCCGCCCGAGGCCGCAGCCGGGCCACCCAGCAGTTAATAGCACCTCAGATACGATTAACCTAACTGTATTTTTCTAATTACATATGGCTTGGTAAGGTGGGTTGGAATAGAGATACATTCAAGTTCATGTAGCTCATTTTTTCTCAAAGTGTGTTCTAGGTACTACTGTGCATGTGTGTTAAGTCACCTCAGTGGGGTCTGACTCTTTGTAGTCCTATGGACCATAGCCCACCCTGCTCCTCTGTCCATGGGATTCTCCAGGTAAGAATGCTGGAGTGGGTTTCCATGCTCTCCTCCAGGGGATCTTCCCAGTCCAAGGACTGAACCCATGTCTCTTACATATCCTACATCTCCTAGGCCTTTACCACTAGCGCCACCTGGGAAGCCCATGTACTAGCTTATGTACTACTGCTACATCCAAGTAATCTGGGTGAAAAACAATGCTCTAAACTGTTTTAGCTATATAAATATGAAATTATTATTACAAGTGATTCTTATTTTTCCATGCTGCTCACTTCACAAGAAGAGTCACCGACTAATGGGTGCCCAGGAGACCATGTTGCGAGATTCTCCCACAAAATTGGATGTGAGTTTGATAAAGCGTCTCAATTTAACCACCACAGGAAATATAGGAGGCAAGATGTGCATGTCAAAACACACTAAGGCGATACAGTCAGCAAAATGTAATGTGGGAAATTCTATAGAACAGATGACCTGGTTTTTTATCAAATAATTTGCAAAAGAATCAAGAAGAAAGAGAAGGGGAGAGAGTTAGAGGGGGAAACAGGAAGAGAGAGAAAAAGAGGAAAGAGAAGTCACCCTGAAAATTTATAGTGATAGACTATCAACCAGTTTTTATATATGAAAGAGAAAAGCTCTTATTTTTTTAGAAATATATACAGATGCAATAATTTTTGAGATTGCTAAGGTCTCTGAAATTGTTCAAAATAATCCAGGGATAGGGAAAGTAAGGAACAAGATTGACCATAAATTGATCATTGCTGAAGCAACTGGGTTCATTTCACTCTTCCTTCTGTTTGTACATATACACACATGTATTTTACAGTTTTCATAAAAAGTAAATTGCATGTACACTGTGGCTAGCTGGTTCATAAATTGCATGTACCCTGCAGATAGCTGGTTCATAAACTGCATGTACACTGTGGATAGCTGGCTCATTCTCCTAGTTCTCTGAGCTTCTTTCTATGGGTGGCTTATACAGAGACATTAGAAAGAATAAACACACAACCTCCTGTGGTTGAAGCTTTGTGCTCACTTAGAGTAAAAAATATATAACTAACTGCACAATGATTATCCACACATAATAAATTACTTGTGTCACAAGCAATTACAGTAATTACAGAAGTAAAATAAAAGGTCACTTGGTCAAGTTGTGGCCATTCGGTTGGGTTCAGAAACCACAGAGGAAAAACCCAGTGATTATTTGCCAGTTCAGTGAGCTTTGTCAGTGAGATTTCAATGAGCCTTTTGCTTAGAATCTGGTGCCTTTCATTTTGTGTGTTTTTATTTTTTAAATTTTGTTTTGTTTGCTTTAACTTTGGATTTCTTCACCTCTTTTCTGGAAAGAAAAGCTAAGACACTGTGTTGTTGCTATTAAGATTTTTGTTTTGTTTCATTATTTTATTGTACCTCCACCTCATTGCACTAAAGAACACTTTCACTATAAGAAGTTTAGAAATGTCAATAGAAATAGCATTATGGGTGTCTCTATGAGTATCAGCCAAGTAAGCATCAGACTTTGAGGGATATTGCTGCGGTTGTTCAGTCACTAAGTCATGTCTTTTGCAACCCCATGGACTGTAGCCTGCCAGGATCCTCTGTCCATGGGATTTCCCAGACAAGAATACTGGAGTGGGTTGCCACTTGCTAGTCCAGAGGATCTTCCCAACCTAAGGATCAAACCTGCATATCTTGCATTGGCAAGCACAGTCTTTACCACTGAGCCACCAGGGAAGCCCATTGGAGGATATGGCCTGCTACTTATCAGGTATTGTTTGAAGCCGAAAAAATACGCCATATCAACTTATCTCCACTGCGAACTTTTGCCCACTTTGACTATAAGATCTGAATCTAAAAATCCAAATAAAGTTTCCAAAGTCAATCCTACTCTCCCCATTTGTCTCCTACCCTCTCCTTCTCACTCTGTGTCCATATGTCTGTTCTCTACATCTGCATCTCTATTGGTGCTCTGCAAACAAGCTCACCTGTACCATCTTTCTAGATTCCATGTGCATGTGTTTAATATATGATATCTGTTTTTCTTTCCTGACTTACTTCACTCTGTATGACAGACTCTTGGTCCATCCACATCGCTACAAATGACCCAATTTCTTTCTTTTTATGGCTGAGTAATATTCCATTGTATATATGTACCATATCTTCTTATTCACTTCGCTGTACAGCAGAAACTAACAACATTGTAAAGCAATTATACATCAATAAAAAAGTAATAAAAATTAAAAATGTTTTAAATTCCCTAAGTCATATGGATATTTGGTGATAAAGAATGCTTTATTTATTTAAAAGTCTCTCTCTGTATATGTATAAAGTAGATATAATAAATATAATTTTATATCTTATATTTATATAAGTATATGTAAAGTATATAAAATATAAAAACTATATTTATTATATCTATTGTATAATAATAAATATTGTTTTATATATTTTCTAAATCCAAGTCTAAAAGATTTTTTAAGAACTTGAAAGATTGAGTTAACTAGGGCAATGGGCTACAATGGCCATCAAGTCCATTATCAGTTGAGGCATTAATACATAACTATTACAGTTAGAACATAACTATTACATTAATAACTATTAATACATAACTGTTACAAAATAGAACAATGTGCATCATTTTAGGTCTTTCAAATGTAAGAATAAGAAAATAACATTTACATGGATGTATGGACCGACTGAAAAAATCAGACATATTAATATACAAATGTTCATATCTACTAAATTGAGGCTTCATTGAACCTTGGCTTAATAGAATTCATGGGGGCAGTACTGGGCAAATAATATTATCTTTACTTCAGGAAAGACTAAAACTTCTCAGATTAAACCCTGAAGCGAATGTGGCTGTGTGGAAGGCTCTCTTAGATGGCCCCTGATGATGCCCTGCCTCTGGATATGGGCTGGACTTGTCCACTTGTTTTTAACTAATGGCAGATGTGGCGTCCCAGGCAGTTCAGTGGTAAAGAACCCGCCTACCAATGCAGGAGACATGGGTCCTATCCTTAGGTTAGGAAGGCCCCCTGGAGAAGGAAATGACAACCTGCTCCAGTATTCTTGCCTGGAAAATCCCTCAGACAGAGGGTCCTGGTGGGCTACAGTCCAGGGGGACGCAAAAGACTCAGACACGACTTAGCAACTAAACAACAACAATAAATGCAGCATCATTCCCAAGAAGAGGTTATCGAAAGCCTGTGTGCGGTTTAAGGGCTCTCTATAGCTCTCTTGCATCACTTACTCTGAAGGAAGCCAGCTGCCATGTCATCAGGGAGTCCTGCGCAAGGCCCCATGTGGGTGAACTTGGATGTGTGTCTTTTGAGGCCTACCAACAACCACAGAGGCAGATCTTGTCCTGAGGCAAAAGTTTGACTGAAACCTCCAGGGAGACCTTAGCCAAAGCCATTCAGCACAGGCACTTCAGGATTCCTGACCCACAGAAACTGGGAGATGTTACCTATTTTTCCTCCCAAATTGTCAGGTTTGCAGACAATTTATACCAGTCACAGATAAATGACATGGATGACAAGAAGTGATGGGACAGCAGCTCTGAGAAAACTCAGAAAGGCGTCACTAGTGACTTAGCAGTTACCCTACAAACACGAATCTCATTTGTTGTGATAACAAGATTGTCCTGAGGTGAACAGGTGGCAGGATGAAGTATCAGAAATAAATAGCGGGAAAACTAAATGCAGTGGAGATTTAGAAACTAGCACAATGAAAAAATAACTCTGACTTGGATTATGAAGGCAAATCTAATCTCTGCCACAATTTTCAGTAGAATAAGCTGCAAAACTGCTAAAATATTTCTCCACTGAGAAATTTTTCTTTGTAAGAGGAAACACTCAAGAGCCAAAAATGACAGTAGAACGTACTAGGATATGTATTATAAAGAATAATCCAGAGGTACATATGAATAAAATTGTTTTATGACAGCTGAAGCTCTGTTGTTTATATAAAGAAGAATATTAGGAAGTTGTGAGTAGAATATTAAGTTGCTTTAATGTTTGCTATTCATATGAAGTGGAAAAGGACAGCCTTTTTGTTGTCAAAATTGCTTTTTTTGAAAACTCATTAACAGACAGATTTTTTTTTTTCTAATGTGCTTAAACAGAAGTTCACAGTAAAAAGTGCAGGTTGTTATGGTCCTTGTGAAATGAAGTGAGAAATAGATGTAGTGACTGAGGCAGCAGAAACAATGCTGATTTCTAAGGCAAAATCAAAGCCAGGACAAGTAAGTAAAAATGAAAAGAAAATGGATTTATAAGAAGCAGTATGCACCCAAAGCCCCAACTTGACAATATTTTCTGAATAATTTGACCAGAGGCGCCAATGAAAACTGAAAGAAATTTTTGTATGTCTGGACTATCTGTCATAAAACAAAGATTCAGTCTTTTGGATAAGGTAATGCCTGCTTTGTGTATTTTAACTTTAGTACAAAATAAACCTCAATTTTAATAGTGATAAATGTTCCTATTAAATACTTGTGGCATTGCCATTCAACTTTTTAATGATTTTTATTTGGCATTTATTTTGGGTCGATGTTCCCTTCTCTAAGTGTTTCTTTTATCAAGTGATTGTATCATATAGAGATCATGTTTGTGTATTGAAACACATGATCATGCCTCAGCACATCAGTTCATAGTAGCAATAAATCATGCTTTGCATTTATTATTACTGCTTTTTATTTTACAGAAAAATCTCCATAAACTTTTACTATAACTGTGTCACCAGAAAAACCTGATTCACTCTTTATTATTTGATCACTCATTATTTAAGGACTTGTAAATAGAGTGCTACAACAAATAAAGTGTCATTTATGATTCAGGTCTTCCCAAGAATTCTGATGACTCATTCAAGAATTCTGATGACTCATTCAAGAATCCTGATGACTCATTCAAGAATTCAGAGAAGCGTATGTGTTGGGATTTGGAGGCACTCAGTAGGGGTGCCTGGGGCTGGAAATCAATGTAGAGCAGAGCAGAGAAGTTCCTGGAAAAGCCCAGCAAAGTTAGTTGTAAATTGACAGAAACCAGAGAACAGTCACACCCCTGTATGCAGGCTGAGTGCAGGCCAACAAGCATATGCCTTATCCACAGATGCTATGTGCTTAACAGTTTATCTTGCTGTCACTATCTGCTTCCATCTTCCTTTACCTAGCAGTGGCCCTGGGCCATCGGACAGGCTGGTGGCCAGTCCAGGACAGTCAGAGACAGCCCAGGGCTTATTCCACCTAATTCAGCATGACCACCTCTGCAGGCCACCCTCCACGGTCCCTCCGTCCCAGGAGATGAGCACAGAAAGGCACCACTGTCCAGCCTCTGAGGGGACAACTGCTCTGTCCATGTGTCTGCCCATTCTTCTGTCCACAGGTAACGGAAGACAGATGTCACCTTTCCTTCACTCAGTGTTCATAGCCTTTGAACCTACCAAGTTCTAACATCACATTGTTTTTCTCTCAGCAAATAACTTCCAGAATGAATGGACGATTCCAGGACATGGAGGTGTAAGGACCTCCAGGAGTCCCTAAACGGTTCAAAAGAGGCCCCTCCTCCTAAGACAGTGCAGTCTGAAAGCAGCAGGTGCCTTGAATTAATAGGAAGTGTCCCCTGGCATCAAACAGCTTTACCCAAACAAACTCCAACCCAACTTTCTCTAAGAGTTTCTCCCAGACCCTAGTGAGGAAGGATCAGTATTCAAAATGAAAACTACACTGCATTTCCCTGGCCAAAGGTGACCACAGGAGGTGTGAGTGAGTAGTACACTGCCCTGATATTCATACCACGTGTGTGTTTGTGTGCTTAGTCCCTCAGTCGTGTCTGACTCTTTGTGACCCCATGGACTGTAGCCCTCCAGGCTCCTCTGTCCATGGGATTCTCCAGGCAAGAGTACTGGAGTGGGTTGCCATGCCCTCCTCCAGGGAATCTTCCCAACCTAGGGATTGAACCAAGGTCTCCCACATTACAGGCAGATTCTTCATTGTCTGAGCCATCAAGGAAGCTCAAGAATACTGGAGTGGGTAGCCTATCCCTTCTCCAGGGGATCTTCCCAACCCAGAAGTCAATCCACGGTCTCCTGTACTGTAGGTGGATTCTTTACCAGCTGAGAGACCAGAGAAGCTCTAGTTATACTACTGTGCGTGTGCATTGTTCACAGGTACTGTGCACATGTGTGTGTGCATGTATGTGTATGTACACATTTGTGTGTTTCTTCATGTAAGAACTGCATGACTTTTGATTATATTATACTTTTATTTAAAAAATAAACGTGTGTGTGTACTCAGTCATTTCTGACTTTTTGTGACCCTTTGGACTGTAGTCTGCCAGGCTCCTCTCTCCATGGGATTTTTCAGGCAAGAAATACAGGAGTGCATTGCTATTTCCTTCTCCAGGGATCTTCCCAACCCAGGGATCAAACCCACATGTACTGTGTCTCCTGCATCTCAAGCAGATTTTTACCCACTGAACCATCAGGGAAGTCTCAAAGAAACTTAGAGGCCCATAAAATCTCCTTCATCTGGGAAATGGAAATGACAATTTATCACACAGCTATTGTGAAGATAACATGAGAACACACAAGTAAAACCATATTTTGCAATATCTGGCATGTGGCAAATGCTAAATGAATGTTTAGTTAAGTTCAGTCGCTCAATAGTGTCCAATTCTTTGCAACCCCATGGACTGCAGCACTCCAGGCTTCCCTGTCCATCACCAGCTCCCGGAGCTTACTCAAACTCATGTCCATCAAGGGCCTAGCTTGTGGGGGGATGTGTCTGGAAGTGTGCCCAGCATAAGCTCCACAGAGCAGCCCCATCTCATCCCTTCTCTTCACTCCACTCCCATGCCCAGGGCAGCATTTGAACAGAGCGTGTATCAGGTAGCTCAGGCTGCCCTAAGAAACTATCACATGGATTGGGTGGTTTCAACTAAACTTCTAGAGGCTAGAAGTTCAAGATCAAGGTGTCAGCAGGGCTGGTTCCTCCTGAGACTCCTGTCCTTGGAGTGTCACTAGAGCCAAGAGGCCCACGGCCGTCTTCTCCATGTGTCCTCACATAATCTTTCCTTTGTGTCTACTTTGCCCTAATCTCTTCTTCTTAAGGACACAGTCAGATTAAATTAGGGCCCATCCTAACAGCCTCATTTTGCCTTAAGTGTTACCTCTTTTAAGAACCTGTCACAAGATATAATCACATCTGAGGTGCTAGAGGGTTAAGACTTCAGCATGTGTACTTGGGGCATAATTCAGCCACATCAAGGCACAAACACATAAGTTTGGAAGTTGAATACTGTTTCTAAAATTTCAAATAAGCATCAAGGATGATCATTCTATTTGCTTCATTATGTGAGGTGTGGGGCTAATCATTCAAACTTTCTCTCCCCTGAGCATCCTCTGACTATGCCCAGATTTAAAATAAATGTCACTAGAGCCAAGACGCCCATGACTATTAGGAAAAACAACACATCCACAGAAAGACCAACATCAGCTCAGTACACACTGTTCACTCAGGCTTGTTTGGGGGAAGGGAATCTAGTCATCGCATCATTGTCGGTGACACAGGTGAAATCTGGGCAAGTTTGTTCTGAAGAACCTTACAAGGAACAACTAAGAATAATTTCTAATAGGACCAAATTTGTTCTCCAAAATAAATGATTTTTAAGATCTGAGCCATTACAAAAAATAAGTCCATTATTAATAGCGATTTTCTAAGAAAGGTTTAGAATAATGTGCATATGAAATAACATTTTATTAACTCAAGGTAGATTTATCCTTTCAGTGAAGACAGACTGATAGGAAGGGCTTGGACTGAAGCCTGCAAGAGATGTGGAGCTGGGATATAGGGTCACTGCCTCAGAGAAACTTTCAGTCATAGGACCAACATGTTTCATTGTTATCAAAGGTATAAAATAACTTTCATCCCAAAGAATTGCCACCTGATAGATCTATACAACCTAATTTAGGTCCATTAACAATAAACATTAACACCTTTGTTAAAGGTGTGAGTTATTTACACAGGGATTAAAAGAATGCATAAACCAAACTTACTTGAGTGAGAAATAGCTTGGCTAAATGATATCAGATGTAGAAAGTATGATCATTACTTTCCCCTAACTCATGTAAAATGAATGATGAAGTAGCAGATACCCAAGGACTCGCGGACCTGCCATTCAAGAAACTCGCTCCTGAACTCATACTAGATTTGTGATTCTCAAGGAACTCCATGAGCCCCTGTGGAGCTCACGACAAATCTTCGAGTCCAGTAGTCAAATTAGTGTCACAGTAATAATGAGATGTGATTTGCCTTTTTCAATTCCATTCTCCCAAGAATATATAGACGTTGTTTCCACATAATGTGTAATATCATAAAAACTGGAATTCAGACATTGATCATGAGAATCTGTCTTTCATTGAGCCAGAAATTCAAGAAATTTGCAGAATTATGAAACAAAGACATTTCTGTCATTACTTCTTTTAGAAAGTGCATTTTTTAAAGAATACATTATGTGCATCCATGTCATGGGTTTATTGTTACTTTTATAATAATTTAAGATATAACTATTGTTATGTGTAAATATCAGATGTCATCCACATAAACCAAAGCTCTCTGAGGTCCTCAACAATTTTTAATATAAAGGCACCTGAGGCCCAAATTCTCGAGAGCTGCCGCTCTCTGTGAGAACAGAGGCTACCCTCTTCCTGGATGTGAGAAACTGACCAGCTTCTGAAGCATCCAGGCTATCATCAAGCTGCTTTAACTTTATAGAGTTCATTTTCTTTCTGTTGAGAACAAAATAAGACATGTTGTTCTATCATCAAGCATGTGGGTAGGGTGGGGTTTAATAACTTCTCTTCTGTTCAATATTTTTTCTACTTTCTAACTGGAACATTCTGTCTCTTTACAACAGAATATGAGGCTGGGGCAGCAGTAAGTTACTTCTCTCTCGAGGATTTCTCTTGACAGATAGATGCACGTGTATGTAGATAATATTGAGTTATGCACTGATTCTACAGTTAAACCTGAAAGAGTCCACTGTAGCACACTTAGACTAATCTAAAAGTTTTAACAGCACTTACCTTTGGGGAAACAGAACGTGGTCCGAATCAGAATTTCTAAATATTGGAATCAAGTTTAAAACTTCTATACTGTTCTGCATAGAGACATACAATCCATGTCATGCATGGTTATCTGAGTGCTGAAATTCTGGATGCCTCTGTTCATAAGTTTAAACGTAATATTTTTATATATATTGAATTTTAATATTTTCACTCTTAAAAAAATCACCTGAGTGTTTCAGTTTGCTGTGCAGAAGCTTAAAAATTGCTTTAGTCAAAAATTTTTTAATTCCCCTGCCAACTTGTATTTAAATACTTCTTTTCCATATATTTTTGCCTTTTGAAGGAAATTACTAGATTCTTTTTATCACATTTATGGACTCTACCCTGCTCAATGAATGTTAGTAAAGCTAATGAATATGAGCAGAAAATTTTTAAGACAGAAATAACCCAGTAAAGATTGCACCTGCACTGTAAGACCTCTGACATGTAGTCATACGCCTGAGCTCAGTAAATTACAAGCCATGGTAGCTCTTAGGACAATAAGTGTCAACTCAGCAAAGCGGGAGAGGAAAGAACTTCTCCTAATTTATTCATAGTCCCTTTAAAATTACCAAATGTTTCCAATTATAAAGTAATGCATGTGGAGATCAACTTCTAGAATGGAGGAGTGCAAACTTCAGTGAACTTGCACTTTCATCCAAAAAAAAAAAAAATATCAAAAAACATAAAGTCAGACAAAGAAAATTTACCATTTCAAAATGCAAGCCATTAAACAATACTCAGAACAGAATAAACATCCTCAGCAGGGCCATAGTTAGTGATGCGTTAACTTGGAGCTATTCCTCCAGCTCAGTAAAGAGGTTCCACAACCTGGAACATCACAGACAACAGATATGACCATTTTTAGAGCTCTATGAAGAGTACCATCCCCGGATCACAAGCAGTACTTTGTTTGAACTTTCAGGTGACTGAAAAGTCAATATTCTTAGAATATGATGACTGATTTGATTTGATTCAGAGTTCAGTTCAGCAGGGGTGGGGACCTACTCACAGGGCATTACTGTAACAGTTATTTCTGGCAACATCTCAACCACCTAAAGCCATGATATAACTGAGAGCAAATAAGAACCTGGTGGGGAATATTTCTTTAATCCTGTTTAACTAGAGGACCATAGGGAACTTTGAAAGGCTACAGCATATTCCTAGACACCTAGACTATAGGCATGACCAGGAAGAATCTGCATAAGCAGAAGTCACCAGTCACTCACCCCTGGTTGATCTAGAAACTCCACACCACCAGGAAGTAATAGCTAATTAGTCAAGAATTATGAAATCCTTTAAGTTTGAGGGGCTTCCCTGGTGGCTTTGAGGTTAAAGCGTCTGCCTCCAATGCTGAGACCTGGGTTTGATCCCTGGGTCGGGAAGATCCCCTGTAGAAGGAAATGGTAACCCACTCCAGTATTCTTGCCTGGAGAATCCCATGGATGTAGAAGCCTGGTAGGCTGCAGTCCACGGGGTCACAAAGAATCGGACATGACTGAGCGACTTCACTTCACTTTAAGTTTGAATGCAAACCTTGGCAAAGGGGAAAGTCAAACAAAGCATTTAGGAATCTGACCAATCATAGTGACTGTCCACTAAACTATATTGACCCCAGTGTTATCCCAGGAAGTTGATTTTAAAGTTAAAAAAATAAAGAAACTTAAAAAAGAGATAGAAAAGAATGCAGTGGATCCTCATTGCAGGGAATACAGAATCTATAAATCTGTCCAGGAAAGTCACTAAGCAAATAAGCAGCAACAACAAGATATCGGATAACCACAGTTTTTACAAAACAAGTGTCTAGATTTAGACACACATGAGACATACAAAAAAACAGGAAATTATTCCATATACACAATAAAAAGAGAAGTCAACCGAACATGACCTCAAGACTACCTAAATTTTAGACTTAGTGTACAAAGACTTTAAATAAGCTATTATACCTATGTTCGAAAACTATTTTAAAGAATTAAAGAAAAGCATGACAACGATGTCTTACCAAGAGATATCACATACAGAATGACAATAAGGAGATCAAAATTATAAAAAGGAATGAAATTCTGGAGCTGGAAAGTGCTATGCTGAGTCACTTCAGTTGTATGCAGCTCTTTGCAACCCCATGGATTATAGCCCACCAGGCTTCTCTGCCCATGGGATTTTTCAGGCAAGAATACTGGAGTGGGTTGCCATTTCCTTCTCTGAGGAATCTTCCCAACCCAGGAATCAAACACAGGTCTCCTGCATTGCGGGCAGATTCTTCACTGCTGAGCCACTGGGAAAGCCCACTGTAAAGTACAATATCAAAACAGAAAATTCACTAGTGGAACTGAACTGTCAGAACAAACTTGAAGACAATAATCAGCAAACTTGAAGATAGCTCAATTAAGATTATTCAGTCTGAAGAGCAGAAGAAGGCAGAGAGAAAAGAGTAGGAAAATATTTGAAGAAATAATGGTCAAAAATTCCCAAATTTTATCAAAAATATTAATCTACATATACAAGAAGTTCAACAAACTATAAGTAAAATAAACTTAAAAATGAAGTCGCTCAGTCATGTTCGACTCTTTGCGATCCCATGGACTGTAGCCTACAAGGGTTCTCTGTCCATGGAATTTTCCAGGCAAGAGTACTGGAGTAGGTTGCCATTTCCTTCTCCAGGGGATCTTCCTCACCCAGGGATCGAACCCAGGTCTCCCGCATTGCAGGCAGACGCTTTACCGTCTGAGCCACCAGGGAAGCCCATAAACCTATACATGCCACACCAAATTGGAAAAATCTCAAAGACAAAGAGAAAACCTTGAGAGCAGCCAGTGAGTGGGGATTTGCCATGGAGGAGGCATCTCAACAGGATGAACAGCCAATTTCTTATGAAGAAACATGGAGAGCAGAACATAGTGGGATGATATATGCAAAATGTAAGGAAAAGACTGCCGACCCAGAGATCTATCTAGCTAAATATCCTTTAAAAACAAAGAAATTAAAACCTTTCTAGATGAACAAAAAGTGAGACAATGTGTTGCTATCACATCCCTAAGGGAGTCCTTCAGTTCAGTTCAGTTCAGTTCAGTTGCTCAGTTGTGTCTGAATCTTTGCGACCCCATGGACTGCAACACGCCAGGCCTCTCTGTCCATCACCAACTCCCAGAGTTTACTCAAACTCATGTCCATTGAGTCGGTGATGCCATCCAACCGTCTCATCCTCTGTCATTCTCTTCTCCTCCCGCCTTCAATCTTTACCAGCATCAGGATCTTTTTTAATGAGTCAGTCCTTTGCATCAGGTGGCCAAAGTATTGGAGTTTCAGCTTCAGCATCAGTTTTTCCAATGAATATTCGGGACTGATTTCCCTCAGGATTGACTGGTTGGATCTCCTTGCAGTCCAACGGACTCCCAAGAGTCTTCTCCAATAGCACAGTGCAAAAGCATCAATTCTTTGCCACTCAGCTTTCTTTATAGTACAACTGTCACATTCACCCATGATTACTGGAAAAACCATAGCTTTGACTAGATGGACTTTTGTTGGCAAAAGTAATGTTTCTGCTTTTAAATATGCTGTCTAGGTTGGTCATAGCTTTTCTTCCAAGGAGCAAGGGTCTTTTCATTTCATGGCTGCAGTCACCATCTACACTGATTTTGGGGCCCCAAAAATTAAGTCTGTCACTGTTTCCACTGTTTCCCCATCTCTTTGCCATGAAGTGCTGGGACCAGATGCCATAATTTTAGTTTTCTGAATGTTGAGTTTCAAGCCAACTTATTCACTCTTCTCTTTCACTTTATCAAGAGGCTTTTTAGTTCTTCTTTGCTTTCTGACACAAGGGTGGTGTCATCTGCATATCTGAGGTTATTGATATTTCTCCCGGCAATCTTGATTCTAGCTTGTGCTTCATCTAGCCTGGCATTTTGCATGATGTACTCTGCATATAAGTTAAATAAGCAGGGTGACAATATACAGCCTTGACATACTCCTTTTCCTATTTGGAACCAGTCTGTTGTTCCATGTCCAGTTCTCACTGTTGCTTCTTGACTTGCATACAGATTTCTCAGGAGGCAAGTCAGGTGGTCTGGTATTCCCATCTTTTGAAGAATTT
>SJYX01016456.1:0-82780 GCA_006410675.1 Oreotragus oreotragus | reverse complement strand
ATTTGATCTCTGGTTCCTCTGCCTTTTCTAAAACCAGCTTGAACATCTGGAAGTTCATGGTTCACATATTGCTGAAGCCTGGCTTGGAGAATTTTGAGCACTACTTTGCTAGTGTGTGAGATGAGTGCAATTGTGTGGTAGTTTGAGCATTCTTTGGCATTGCTTTTCTTTGGGATTGGAGTGAAACTGACCTTTTCCAGTCCTGTGGCCACTGCTGAGTTTTCCAAATTTGCTGGCATATTGAGGGCAACACTTTCACAGCATCATCTTTTAGGATTTGAAATAGCTCAACTGGAATTCCATCACAACCACTAGCTTTGTTTGTAGAGATGCTTCCTAAGGCCCACTTGACTTCATATTTCAGGATGTCTGGCTCAAGGTAAGTGATCACACCATCATGATTATCTGGCTCATGAAAATTTTTTTTTGTATAGTCCTTCTGTGTATTCTTGCCACCTCTTCTTAATATCTTCTGCTTCTGTTAGGTTCATACCATTTCTGTCTTTTATTGTGTCTGTCTTTGCATGAAATGTTCCCTTGGTAGCTCTAATTTTCTTGAAGAGCTCTCTAGTATTTCCCATTCTATTGTTTTTCTCTATTTCTTTGCATTGATCACTGAGGAGGGCTTTCTTATCTTTCCACGAGATTCCTTGGAATTCTGCGTTCAAATGAATGTATCTTTCCATTTCTCCTTTGGTTTTAGCTTCTCTTCTTTTCTCAGCTATTTGTAAGGCCTCCTCAGACAACCATTTTGCCTTTTTGCATTTCTTTTTCTTGGGTATGGTCTTGATCCCTGCCCCCTGTAAAATATCACGAACCTCTGTCCATAGTTCGTCAGGCACTCTGCCTATCAGATCTAATCCCTTGAATCTGTTTGTCACTTCCACTGTATAATCCTAAGGGATTTGATTTAGGTTGGGAAACAGTGTCAGACTTTATTGGGGGGGGGGCTCCAAAATCACTGCAGATGGTGACTGCAGCCATGAAATTAACAGATGCTTACTCTTTGGAAGGAAAGTTATGACCAACCTAGATAGCATATTGAAAAGCAGAGACATTACTTTGCCAACTAAGGTCCATCTAGTCAAGGCTATAGTTTTTCCTGTGATCATGTATGGATGTGAAAGTTGGACTGTGAAGAAGGCTGAGTGCCGAAGAATTGATGCTTTAGAACTGTGGTGTTGGAGAAGACTCTTGAGAGTCCCTTGGACTGCAAGGAGATCCAACCAGTCCATTCTGAAGGAGATCAGCCTGGGAATTCTTTGGAAGCAATGATGCTAAAGCTGAAACTCCAGTACTTTGGCCACCTCATGAGAAGAGTTGACTCATTGGAAAAGACTCTGATGCTGGGAGGGATTGGGGGCAGGAGGAGAAGGGGACGACCGAGGATGAGATGGCTGGATGGCATCACGGACTCGATGGACGTGAGTCTGAGTGAATTCTGGGAGTTGGTGATGGACAGGGAGGCCTGGCATGCTGCAATTCATGGGGCTGCAGAGAGTCGGACACGACTGAGCGACTGAACTGAACTGAATGACCTAGCATTTTCCCTACTTTTTTTTATTTCAGTCTGAATTTGGCAATAAGGAGTTCATGATCTGATCCACAGTCAGCTCCTGGTCTTGTATTTGCTGACTGTATAGAGCTTCTCCAACTTTGACTGCAAAGAATATAATCAATCTGATTTCAGTATTGATCATCTGGTGAGTTCCATGTGTAGAGTCTTCTCTTATGTTGTTGGAAGAGGGTGTTTGCTAAGACTAGTGATTTCTCTTGGAAAAGCTCTGTTAGCCTTTGTTTGCCCTCCTTCATTTTGTACTCCAAGGCCAAATTTGCCTGTTACTCCAGGTATCTCTTCATATTTCCTGCTTTTGCATTCCCGTTCCCTATAATGAAAAAGATATCTTTTGGGGGCATTAGTTCTAGAAAGGAGTCCTTCAGGCTAAGATAAAAAGGCTCTAAACAGTAACTCAATTATATACAGAGAAATAAAGATTCCTACTACATAGGTATTAAAAAGCACAATACAAAAATACTTTTGTTAATAACTTTTTTTCTGCTTTAAAAATAACTGCATAAAGTCATAAGTATATGAACTCTGTTGATGGGTTTGTTAAGATGTCTTTTGTATGTCAATAATAATACAAAGAAAGAGAGATTAAACAGATATACATTAGAGCATAACTTTTGTATACTCTTAAAATTAAGTTACTATTAATTTCAAATACTAATCAAACTCAATTAAAGTTAAGAATTCAACTGTGATCCAAATCAACCATTAGGAAAATAACTCAAGAAAATGACTCAAAATTTTTAGAAAAGCAACAGCAAGAAAAATTAAAAGGTGCACTGCTGCTGCTGCTGCTGCTAAGTCGCTTCAGTCGTGTCCAACTCTGTGCAACCCCATAGACGGCAGCCCACCAGGCTCCCCGATCCCTGGGATTCTCCAGGCAAGAATACTGGAGTGGGTTGCCATTTCCTTCTCCAATGCATGAAAGTGAAAAGTGAAAGTGAAGTCGCTCAGTTGTGTCCGACTCTTAGCGATGCCATAGACTGCAGCCTACCAGGCTCCTCCATCCATGGGATTTTCCAGGCAAGAGTACTGGCGTGGGGTGCCATTGCCTTCTCCAAAAGGTGAACTAAAAAATATTTCTTTAGCACAAAAGAAGGTAGGATTCAAACAAACAATAAAGGAAGAAAAAAGACATAATACATACAGAAAACGTGGCAAAATTAAATCCTACCTAACCTACAAGGACCTGCTATGTAGCACATGGAACTCTGTTCAATGTTATGTGGGAGCCTGAATGGGAGGGGAGTTTAGGGGAGAATGGATACATGTATAGGTATGGCTGAGTCCTTTCACTGCTCCCTTGAAACTATCACAACATTGTCTATGCCTATATCCCAATACAAAATTTTAAAAATATTTTTTTAATTAAATCCTATCTTCAGTATTATCATTCAATGTTAATAGATAAAACTCTCTAGTCAAAAGGCAAAGATTGGCAGAATGGATTTTTCAGATGATTCAATTTTATGTTGTATAAGAGACACATGTTAGACTGAAAGATATAAAGGGGATGAAAACAAAAGGATAAGGAAATACGTACCATACAATCAATAATCGAAAGAAAGCTAGAGTACCTGCATGAATAGATTTAAGACAAAAATTTTCACTGGAAACAAGAGCATTTTTAGTGATAAAAGCATCAATCCATCAGAAGATGTAACAATTATAATACATATACACCTAAAACCAGAGTCTCAAGATGATGAAGCAAAACCTAGAGCAATGAAGGCAGAAAGAGACAATTCAAAGCAACCATTGGCAACTTCAACACCCCACTTTCAATAATGAAGAAAACTAGTCAGAATAGCAACAAGAAAATAGAAAACATCATCACTATAGACTTGACAGGCATATATGGAGCACTCCACCCACCAACTGGAGAAGGCAATGGCACCCCACTCCAGTACTCTTGCCTGGAAAATTCCATGGATGGAGGAGCCTGGTGGGCTGCAGTCCATGGGGTCACTAAGAGTCAGGCACGATTGAGCGACTTCACTTTCACTTTTCACTTGCATGCGTTGGAGAAGGACATGGCAACCCACTCCAGTATTCTTGCCTGGAGAATCCCAGAGACAGAGGAGCCTAGTGGGCTGCCATCTATGGGGTCGCACAGAGTTGGACACGACTGAAGCGACTTAGCAGCAGCAGCAGCACCAGCCACCCACCAACAGGGATTATGCATTCTTCTCAAGGGCACATGGAATATTCCCCAAGACAGAGGCCATGAAACAAGCATCAAAACATTTAAAAGGAATTAAATCATACCAAGTATGTTCTCAACCACAGTGAAATTAAATTAGAAATCAGTAAAAGAAGGAAATTTGGAAAATTCACAGATGTATGGGGATTAAATAACCCATTCCTAAACAACCAATGGTTCAAAAAGAAATCACAAAGGAAATTAGAAAAGACTTTGAGATGAATAAAAAATAAAAACAACATACCCAAACTAATGGCAAACAGTGAAGCATTTAGAAGGAAATTCAGTAGGAAGGAAATTTAGTAGAAGGAAAAATATATTTAGAAGGAAATTTATTCCTGATTTGTTTTTATTTTACATACATTATATTTTTGCCTTTATTTACCTTTCAGGAAATTCAGAAATTAAAGAACTTTTCAGTATTCTACTAGTGAATAACTTTCATTTTTAAAATATTTGAAACTATATTTATCGTACCAGTTCTTATTCAGGGTGAGAAGCAGAGGAAAATGTCCTTCCCATTATATTAAGAAAATTTAATTATACATTATTGGAGAAGGAAATGGCAACCCACTCCGGTGTTCTTGCCTGGGAAATTCCATAGACAGAGCCTGGCAGAGTCCATGGGGTTGCAAGAGTCTGACATGACCTAACAACTAAACCACCACTACCAATCATGCTTATATGCTTTGGGAATAATATGAGAAATTAAGGATATTTTTCCAAGTCCTTAATTTCAAAATGCATTAGCATATGTATAGAATTTTAGACCACCATTAATGTTTCTATATTACATAATTTCTGTTTTCAAAACACATTTTTAAATTTTGTTTTAACTTCAATCACTTCTAACACTTAACCTCAATTATTGTATTTTCTACAGTGTTGGATTTGCTCTGCACTGCTTCATTCATTTTTTTTAGGATCTCAACTCATCTTCCCTTATTTCAGGTGAATCCATCTTACAGCTTATTTTAATTTTTTTCTTGAATCTACTAAGAACTTTAACTTGAAAAACTCTAATATTTCACCCAGTTTTTTTAATGAGTTTATTTTTATGGCAACATCTCCTCTATACTAAAGTGCTTTTTCTGTTTTTAACAGAGGAAGTGGTGACTTCCTCTGCTGGTTCACGCCTAGCTTAATATCAAGTAGCAGACGCAGAGTTAGATAGTGGTGGGAGGCCCTGCCAGGCCCGAGGAACGAGAAGGTGGCACTGCCAGCCGCCTGTCTGATGGGTCTTCTACTCCAGGCGGCCTTGGGCCTGATATTTGGCTCAGCTAATCACTGCACCCACACTGAGAAGGTTTTGGAGAAAGGATAGGAACGTTTCCCCTGCTCCCATGCAGGCTGTTCTGGTGTGGATGGGAAGCTACGTCAGTTTTCAGTCTCATGCCACATGCCGTGTCCTCACCTGAAGTCACTGAAGTGATCTTGCTCCCACTGTCCTGCGCTCAGTCATGTCTCGCTCCTTGCGACCCCATGGACTATAACCCCCCAGGATCCTCTGTCCGTGGAATTCTCCAAGCAAGACTGCTGGAGTGGGCTTCCATTTCCTCCTCCAGGGGATCTTCCTGACCCCAGGGGTCGAATCCGGGTCTCTTCTGCCTCTGCATTGGCAAGTGGATTCTTTACCTCTGCCACTTGGGAAACCCGCTAAATGACTTGAGTATGTACAAATTCACCCCTGCTTTATATTTGGTAGATTCACTTTTGTGAAATAATGAAAAAGCAAATTTGGCGTTCATTCTATTGTCACTACTCTGTGTAGAAGAAAAGGGAGGTCGAGCCTGATATAGGCATTAAATCTACTTCTAGTGAAACGAAAGCTGCATATACATTCTGACATGTTATTTTATAACATACACAAATGCAACTGCAACTAATTCTATTTATTGTCCTGTGTCTAAGCCCATGAGCTCTAAGCATTCTACTTGAATTAATTCATGTGATTCCCCATGGAAACCCACCAACATGAGTACTGCTATTATCTCGATTCCACAGAAAAAAGTTGAGGCTTAGCAAGGTTAAGTAAGTTTCCTAAAGTCTAGATGAGCCGACATCTAAACTCAAGCAGTTTGGATCCAGTGCATATGTTCTGAACCATTGACTGTTAATGAATCCTTGGCCACAAAATGGATGAAAGTGAAGTTGCTCTCTGAGTAGTTCCGTGTCCTCTAACAGGGATGAAACAGCCTTGTATACCTGTTCTATTTCGTTATTTCCCCAAAGCCCAGAAAACTGCAAAACCGATCATCACACCTCTCCTATTAGTGCAGGGCTATCTTGCCAATCCTCCTGCCTTTCTTCTCAAGGTGGGTATTGATGATCATATGATAGCTGAAGAAGCTGAGACTCAAACACTTTGAGTCTCATAGTCTTCCTCAGGTTCACCTCCAGTCTCAATTCTCTTTACCACCTCCCAAAAACTGTTTTATAGGATTGTATATCCTAGGGAGCAATAAAAAGTGATTGAATACTGTTATTTTCTCAGTCTTGATGGGGGTCTTATGTGAACAGAAGATACGTACAGGATATAAGAGAAAGGAGAGTCCATCAGAACCTCGGACACCTGGAAGGAGGAAAGCTTCACTGGGTAACTTCTGTGCTCCAGATTTTCATGTTTAATTTATAAAATCTGAGGGTTCGTGTATGTGAACTGTAACGTCCTCTCTAGACTCAGCCTTTGTGGATGGCGTGCATAAGACAAGGAAAGACACTTCATAATATTTTTGTTCATGTTTTCACTTCCTCTGTGTGAACTAGGAAGGCTTCCCTGGTGGCTCAATGGTAAAGAAACCACCTGCCAATTCAGGGAGATGCAGGTTCAATCCCTGTTTCAGGAAGATCCCCTGAAGAAGGAGACGGCAAGCCACTCCACTATGCTTGCCTGGGAAATCCCATGAACAGAGGAGCCTGGTGGGCTGTAGTCCAAGGGGTCACAAAAGAGTCCGACATGACTTAGTGACTAAACGACAACAATGTGAACTGGACAGATCCATGTGAATAAAAACCTGAATACAAACTTTTTCCTAGTGTGTGTCCCTATATGCCTCCATGGCCCCCGTGGCCCAGAGGGCCTTCAGACCCTCCCTTTGTTTCTGGCCGGTCATTTAATCAAGTTTATTTTAAGTTGCCATTTGGGCCTCACTACATATTTTCCAAAGTCTTTGAAGCCATGAGTTCATTCATTAAGAGTTGCAGCTCCAATTAAACTTTGAAAAGACTCTACTGAGAAAGGGTCCATATATAATTGGATTGAGCATTACTAGAAAGAGAATTCCAAGAAGGACAGCTCAAGATGTAATATGAAGCGAATGTTAACACTCCACACACGAGCTCAAATTAAAGGACATGTTTCATTTTTCAAATCAATGGAAACCATATTTTGGCTTTAGGGATATATAAATGGCATTTTGCATACTTATTCAATTGGATAATTTCAAACAGTTGTGATACGAGGTAATCTGTAACAGAAATTCAAGTTTTAGCCATACATTATGACATTAAAATAAAAGTACAATGATTTTTAAATTACATTTTAAAGAAAATATAACTAAAGTAATAATAAAGTAGTTAAAGGAATAGGCTCTGTTGTTTCATGCTAAGCTTATAAATGAAGATGTGAGCCCATGACTCAAGTCCTCCAAGCCCTACTGCCCATAGAATGAGAATAGGATTGTCCTAAATGTTCCACCCATGTGTTGTAAGGAACACATGAGTGATGTTTAAGAATATGCTTTACAATTTTCCAGTGGATGAGTTCTTGTTTAAGCTGTGCCCAGACAGGATGCCTGACCCTGAACAGGCCATGACACCTCACTCTACACCAATTTTCCCCTTGGGAATGAGCATAAAGGTCTAAACCATCCTTAAAACTTCCCTCTTTGAAGTGCCATTCAAGACAAAGTCCCTTCCTCTTACTTTAAGATGAGAATATTTATTAGTTAACATGATGGCTGATTTTATGTGTCAACTTGACTGGGCTAAGGGATGCCCAGATAATTGTTTAAATATTATTTCTGGATGTCAGTGAGGGTATTTCTAGAAGAGATCAATGTTTGAATCAGTAGACCTACTAATGCAGGTGGCTCTCCCCATTGTGGATGGCATCACCCACATCTGAGGGGCTGAACAGAAGAGGAAGACAGGAGGATTGAGTTCACCGTCTGCCCGACTAGATGAGCTGGGGCATTGATCCCCTGCCCTCAGCACTCCTGGTTCTCAGACTTCAGACCTGGGCTGGAATCTACTCACTCTCAGGCTTTCAAATTACATCACTGGCTTTCCCGGGTCTCCAGCTAATAAAAGGCACATCAAGAGACTCCTCAGCCTCCATAATTAACTACAGGAGCCAATTCCTCATAATCTCTTTCTCTCTCTCTCTCTTATAGGGGGTATCACAAGGGTGACCAGCTGTGACAAGATGATCAGATGCCCAGGGACACTTCATGAAGACAGATGTGGATTTCAATTTTTCTCTGTGCATGAGGATGAACAAAAGACTGGGTAATGGATAAAAAGCTGGGGGTGAGCTGCTCCTCACTGAGTTAGGGTAGTGCCAGCCCCACCGAAACACTGCCCCAGTACCCAAGCCAAGAGCGAAGGGAGCCTGCAGGGAAGAACACTGCTGACCAGCCTGGGGCTTCTGTCACTTGGCATTTCCTACAGCTTACTGGGCGTTAGGGCAAGGTCACTTCTGCCCGCTCCTCACTGCCTTTTTCTCATTCAGTGTTGAAAGATAAACTGAAGCATATGAAAATTCCGAAGCATTTATCTGAGCATGCATCCATTCCAAATGGGAGCACCAGACCAAAAAGGTGGTTACAACCATCCCCAAAGAGAAGCTGGGGAGAGGTTTTACAGAGACGAGGAAGCATCACAGACGATTTGACTGGTGATGGCTTACGCAAGTGCCTTATTGGGACAGCCTTGGTGGCTATGTGTGATCAGCTCTCCATTCTTCCTAGAGTCGGTACATGGCTCCAGCTTAAGTTGCTGTTGCTTGCACGATACCACGATATCAGACCCACCCCGTCTAGAGGCTCTTCCCTTAATTACTGCAAGAGCCGTGGCCTTAGGCACCGTGCTGCACAAGCCTGGCTTTTGTTGCCAGGAAGCAGCTCTGCTTCACGTTCTTCCAACATCACAAGAGAAAGTGCTTTTGTTCCTTCCCAAACTGGTTTCCCTTTGGACCTGGAAAATGGCACCCACCTCACAATCACCACCTTTGAAACACTGTATGGGTAAGGCATCTCCTTCTAATTTACAACAATCAAAAACATTGACCCCAGCAGTTCTTCAGCATCACGGAAACTTGGCTTCCCAGGTGGCGCCAATGGTGAAGAATCTGCCTGCCAATGCAGGAGACGTGAGAGACATGGTTTCGATCCCTGGCTCGGGAAGATCCCCTGGGATAGGAAACGGCAACCCACTCCAGTATTCTGGCCTAGAAAATTCCATGGACAGAGTTACCTGGTGGGCTATAGTCCATGGGGCTGCAGAGAGTCGGGCATGACTGAGCAAAGTGACTAAGCACTAAGCACTAATTCTTAATTACTCGCATTTCCTGCTGTGTGTCAGGCAGTGTGGGAAATGCTTGAATTGCTTCATTTAAGCTTCTGAATACTCCTGCTGGTAGACAGCATCGTCATTCCTGTGTTAGCGTGAGTCCCAAGGCTTCTTCCACGCATCAGGCAACACTTATGTCTTCACTCTCTTACTCTTGTCTCATTCTTCTTTTTCTAGAAAGGGGCTCAGGCTCACTTTCTGCCTGAAAGTGAGAAAATGTATGCCAGCCCAGGCACACACAGAGGGACTGGGGAGGCTGGGGCAGAGCCGGCTGGGAGCCAGGGAGCAGGAAAGGATGCGGTGAGGAGTCCCTGGGGGTCCTAGAAAGATGAAAGCTCTGAGTATTTTATCAAAATAGAGCAACCCAAGAGAAGCTGAGTTCTAGAACCAAGACATGGGTAAGATTGAGTGTGACAAATAGGGCCTGACTCCTTTCCTACCTCTGTGTCGGGAGCAGGTTGACCCTACAGTAAGTACTGAGCAGCTGCAGCCTGGAAGAGCGGAGCAGACAGAAGGGCTCCAGCCATGAGGGATTCCTGCTCTCAGGCAGGCCCCACATACCTCCTTTCCTTCTTTTCCTCCCCACCACCACCCCCCACCCTGCCTACCTCACTGAATCTCAGCTGTGCAAACTTCACCGTCCCCCTGCTGCCCAGAAGGAAGACATCTTTCTTATTTTTAGAACTGGGATAATTTAAAAGTGGAACCACTTCTGGTTCCTTCCTTACAGACCTATTCTGTGTGCTCACATGCACTTGCACATATACATACACATGTGCACATACACATATGCACACCTATCCATGCATGTGTATACATGAATGTGCATGTGTATACACAAGTGCACGTATGCATGCATGTATGAGCACACATGTGAATGTGTACATATATGTGAGTGCATATGTGCATATACACAAGATCACGTTGACATGTACATGTGTTTGTGTGCATATTTGTGTGTTCTCTAACAGCAGAGATGCCATATATTGGGTAACAACTACATGCAGTTACCATGTGAGATCACCTAGGCACATTCTCACTAAGTCCTTATAAGCTTATATCCTCCCCATTTTATGAAGAAAAGAGATTCTGGGAGGAATACCCTTGCTCAGTGTAAAGTAGCCAGAAACATCCAAAGCAAGCTAGGGCAGGCATCGTGATTCTCTGAGGCTTGGCTGCTTCTCAGCTGGCCTCAGCCTTCCTCTGGACCTAACTCAGCTGCAGGCCCTGGAGGAAGGAACACAGCCCTCTGCAGATGTCCAGGAAGAGAGAGGAGGAAGGAGAAAGGTGGGATGGAGATGGATTTGGGTGAGTTACTTCAGAGGGGGTGCTGGGGGTCTCTGGGGGTGACAGGCTGAGCCTGTTAGCTCACTCTACCTTACTGGACTGGTCTCATTTACACATTTTCCATCCTTATATGAAGAAGCTACCATCTAGTCACTAAAAATAGAGGAGCAACACTATCTATTCATCCAGAAGCGCTACCAAGTCCCTGGCTGACAGCCCTGCAAACATGATTCTGAAGAATAAAAATGAAATGCTCCCGTTCAAGCCATAACAGTGATATGGCCCCCACTGCCCTCTGCTCTTTCTTGGTGTGTGGTCTGGCAGCCCTCACCCATCAGGCAGAGAAGAGTGGCTCCCAGTCCCCACGTCTGGCCTCAGTGTCTTTCAAGTCCATTCAACACCATGAGAGCTTTTCCCTTTTTGTTTTAGTTACCCTGGTGATTTCAGATGTTGTGCTATATATTACTGTATGGAAATGTCATCTCTCATGAAGCTGGAGACTGAAGCCCCAGAGCCGTGCCAAGGTCAGGTTGGAGGTATTGCTCTGGAGTTTGTAGACGTGGATGATGGAGGAGTCTTGGACCTAATCTTGGATTGCTTCCTGAAAGAACTGCGGAGTGGTGCCTGGATGGGCAGCTGTGCAGACATCCTCAGGTGCCACATGCACTCAGTGTGGAAGCCAGTCCCGGACCTGATGCTGGTACTCGGGGATGAATTATGGAATCTGAGCTTCAGGGATGCAGACGCAGAAGAATGAAGCCTGGAGAATATTTTCTTGGCATGGTCTCTGGCAACTTGAAATGGGCTTTACTGCAGAAGAAATTTCCGAAGAAAATAAAGTATAGTCAACTAGATGGTTGAAGTCTCTCCAGTGGAAAATGGTAGCAGTTTGGGCTCCAACTGGCAAAGCCAGTATAAAATGTGGCTGCTATTAATAGCAGGTAGAACCCTATCAAACTAAGATGGTGATCTTTTTATTTCTTCTATTCACCAGGGAAAGCCAGGGAATATCCAATACTACTGAAAAATCATTCTGATGCCACATGTCAATAGATTTCGTAATCAGTTAAATACCTCAGGTACCAAAAGGGATCAACCAAGCTCTTAACTTGTGTGTGTGTGTGTGTGTGTGTGTGTGTGTGTGTGTGTGTGTGTGTGTGTGATATCAATCAAACCACTCAAAGAGACAATGTTATCTGCCCAAGGTAACATGGGAAACAGATCTTCACTAACTGCAGGCCCAGCATCAGCAGAGTACACTCATGGCAGACAACAACTCAAGTGTGTATCTTTTGTCTTTGAGCAGGTTGATGGCAGGTGGAGATGTAGCTGTCCAAGAACAAAGTGGAAATGTCAAATTTCAAGCCTCGGAGGACATCACAACCCTTCCTCCTCTCTTTCCTTTAGCCTCTAAAGGCCCCACTCAACTGCATTCAGAGACTGTAAACTATAAACCCTTGATATATGTTTCATAACCAGATAAAATCTTATTTTAATGTGCAAGTTTTATTCATTTGTTCATTCATTTCATCACCCTTTATGGAAAACTTGCACTGAGCCAAGCACCCTACTAGATGTTAAAGGAAAAAGTGAACAAAGCATGAGTGCTTATCCTGATTCAACAGAGGTCTTAAAAAGAAAGCCATAAAGTTCTATCTAGACATAAACACATGTGTGTGTATGCACAGACATATCCAATATATATCTATGTTTCTATGTATATGAATGGTGTATCTATGCACACACTCACACACACACACATACACACCCCAAACTGCAAATTGTAAGAAATTTTGCTCAAATTCACTCTTTCGCAACATCCCTTCTCTTGATGAAAGCCCACCATGGTTTTCCCACCCTCACTAATGGAGCTCTTGTGTGAAGAGGTTGAAGACTGGCATCCACAGCCTCTTCACTGAGAACAGTCTTCTACTCAGCAAAGCACATCTCACGAGATCTCTGGTTCACATCGTCTTTGAACAGCAATGATCTGTTCAAGAATGGAAAACTGAATCCAGTCTCTCCACGGGAAGTCTTGTGTTTTACACTCTAAAAGGCACCTGGTCCTGTGGAACGAGTGTGGAGTGCTCAGTTTAGCAGAGTTACATCAAATGATTTTCTGCTGGTTTCATTTACTGAACGTGATTGTAGCACATGCTTATGGGACTCAAAAATAATCTATGAAAACCTGCTAGAACATTTCTAACATTATTGTCAAGTCTGGTTATAAAAAGTAATTGAGTAATTTTAACAACCATGTGATTTTTAAAATGATGTATCCTGTAAGCACTGGGAAATGCCTTTTCAAGTGTTTTTCAAAAGATAGAAATCATAAAACAAAATCTTGCATATTGCCAAAGTAGCAAAGTTTAAATGGAAAACAAACAGAAGAAACGTTTCACCCATATCCCACAGGGGATTACAGAGGTCTGATTGGGAGAGCTGAACGCTGCTCCCATCTCTTTCTGGTGATGGACCTGGAGCAAGTGGTCTACTTCTTTGAGCCTCTGTGTGCTCAGCTGTGGAAGACAGTTGGTGCTAGCTCCTGGCTCAAAGGTTATTGCTAGGACTACAAATAGGAGGGGGAAAGGTCATCAGAGTGAGCACCACAAGCCTATGGTTTCAGTAAAAGGTGGTTGTCATGATGGTAGATGGCAAATATTTGCAGGCTCTCTGAGAGGAGTCAGCTGTAGAGAAACAGGAATTTCCTAAGAAGACTCACAGAAGGCAGTGGTGGTGAATGCTGGTGTCCTGGGGCATCGGGCAGGATATAACCTGTGTGTCTACCTGACTTACCATCCACACTTGATTCCTCCATAAGAAACAGTTAATGATGGATGAACCTAGAGTCTGTTATACAGAGTGAAGTGAGTCAGAAAGAAAAAATATATATATTGTATATTAGTACATATATATGGAATCTAGAAAAATGGCAGTGATGAACCTACAGAGTAGGTTGATGAACCTGGAGAGGAGCAATGGAGATGCAGACATAGATAACAGATTCACGGACACAGCCAGGAAAGGAGACGGTGAGACAAATTGAGAGAGGAGCACTGAAACATGTACACTACCATGTGTAAAATAAATAGCCAGTAAGAGTTTGCCATGTGATGCAGGAAGCTCAGCAGGGTGCTCTGTGACAAAGCAGAGGGGCGGGATCAGGTGGGAGGTAAGAGGGAGGTTCAGAAGGGAGGGGACATATGCATACTTATGGCTGATTCAGTATTCTTGCCTGGAAAATTCCATGGACTGAGGATCCTGGTAGGCTACAGTCCATGGGGTCGCAAAGAGTCAGACACAACTGAGAAACTTCACTTTCACTTTCATGGCTGATTCATGTTGACATATGGCGGAAACCAGCACATCTTTGTAAAGTAAATATCTTTCAATTAAAAACAGATTTTAAAAAAACAGTAAATTCATAGCGCTCATGATTCTTTCATTCCCCAAGCCCAGTGAGGTTTCACATACTACCACATTATCCTGGAGATTCTCTGGTGACTCAACTGGTAAAGAAACTTTCTGCAATCCAGGTGACCTGGGTCCTATACCTGGATCAGGAAGATCCCCTGAGGAAGGAAATGGCAATCCACTCCAATATTCTTTCCTGGGAAATCCCATGGACAGAGGAGCCTGGAGGGTTACAGTCCATGGGGTCACAGAGTTGGACAGGACTGAGCAAATAACACTTTGACTTCCTTTCACTACATTATCCTTACAAATCCAATTCTAAAATTATTTGCAAGTTTGGATAATCTGTATCCAGAATTATAGCCATTGAACCAATAAAAACTGTACACACCCTCTACCACAGTTCTTGTCTTCATTTGGTGGGTGTTCCCTGGAATGCCAAAGTCATACCAAAATCAGAGCATCTTTGCATCTAGAACTACCTCTTTTTATAGTGGCCAGGAAATGCCCTGGCGAAATCAGAAGAATGTGAAATTCACAATAGCCTTGTTCTACCCTCCAAAAGCTACTCATCACCCACGGCAGACACTCAAATATACCAGACAATTTGTCTGACAAGACATGTGAGCTCTGAAACCCAGGCACCGCCCAGAGCCAAGAACTCATGAATTGACTTGAACATTTTATAAACACAGAGCAACCTCTTCCACTTATGGAATAATTCACAATTCATTAAGCTCTTTCACAACCTCCCAGTATGGTGATAATAACAAACTATCTATTTTCGCATAGACCTTTAGACTGACAAAACCTCCACACGCTTTATCATGCCACCTTTAAAAAGTTGTAAATAAGTGGACATGAACATCCCCTGTTTTCAAATAAGAAAATGAAGACACAGAGACATGAAGTAATAATGCTTGCAGGCTCAAAGGAGGAAATAAAGAGAGAAGCCCACATCTGTATTCTAAACACCATTGTTTTTCCTTGATGTCACACCATCCTTCTTAAACCTTTCCCCAGTGGTCTCCAAGGGTGAGCATTAGAGAGGCCCACCAGAGTACTGATTTCCAGATAGTATTCTGAAGTGGGGAGGGAATATTGCAGAAACGGGCAGAGTTTGACCCATCAGTGAACCACACTAAAGGATTAACTTGTCAACCAGAGCCCTCCAGAAGACCCTTCCCCTGTAGGCAGGGATCTCGGAGAGAGGACCTAGCCCCAGCCTCTGATAGCTTAGCCTGATTTTCTCGGTGGCCTCACTCTGCAGTGAGTCTGCGTGGCTGCTCTTCTATACCACAGCTGGCCTGCCCCACCCCTTCCCCTCATGTGTCTGCCAATGTCTTCACTTACATTTGACCAGTTGTAGATTGCTCCTTTTCTCCTTTCTTTTCTCCCTTCACACCCCAGATCCCATGCATCAGCAAGTTCTACATCTCTACCTCCAACATACAACTCTAAAATGGCCTTCTGCACAATTCCCAAAAGTTCAAACCATCCATATCTCTAGCTTGGCCCAAACATCCCCACCTCGACCCCTGCTTCCCCTCTAAGGGCCAGCCTCCACAAAGCACCAGAGCCATCTTGCTAACAGCTTTCATTTCAATCAGTAAAATCCAAACCCTATACCACTCAAGGCCACCTCCCTCTCAGGTTCCCTCTGCCCTGCTCCCCATCTCCACATCTATTTGTCCTTCTAACCCTGTACTTCTCAAAATGTGAACTCAGACCAGCACCATAAGCACCATCAATGGAACTGGAAATGCAGATTCTTGGTCCCAGACCTCTGAGCCGGGGTCTAGCACCTGATGTTCTCACCAGACCCCGAGGGATGGCTGAGGCAGCTGCAGAGTGAGAACACTGTTCTAAGCTATCAGGGATTCTTTGACTCCCGCCTCAGGCCTTTGGCATTACTGTTCCCTCTACTTACACGTTCTTCCCACTGGTTCAGCACATGTCTATTTCTCACAAGTCACTTCTGAGACTATCTTAAGCACTTACTTGTTTTCCTGTCCATTTTCTGCTTTCCTCACCCAATGGGAGTCTAAACCCTACAGGAAAAAGGGGCCAGCATCCTATGTGCCATAGTTTTTCTAGAACTGGTGTGGAAGACCCCATCAGCACACTCCATGGATAAACACATGAGCACAGGGAACATCTATAGCCCAGGAAGCGCATGCTGGACACTGTTCTCCCCACTTCACATATGGTCAAACTGAGGCTCAGGGGAAATGATCAGCTGGCCTTAGGTCTAAAAGGCAAGCAATTAGTAAAACTGAAATTTACACCTGGCATTTCCACACACTTTTACTATATGTCCTGAAAATATTACTTAAGGCTACCTCCTTGTTCAAACTCACCTCCATGTCATACACAAAATCTCTGAAATACTTAGCTTTTTCCTTATCTGCACCCTGGGCCTTGCACTTAAGATGCACCAGTTTATAAACAAGTTCTGATGGTGGGAAGCTCATTCACTCTGCTTAACAAACCTGACGGTGTGTCCCCATCCACTGGGACCTGGCCACCCCAACTCTTTGCAAATACAGGGAGGGTACAGGAGGGTGCTTTATGAGATGGTTTTGGCTACTTGATTGGACGTGATCTGGCATTCAGATAACCCAGAAGTGCTGCCCAAAAGATTTTGAACATTCTTATGCTTTGATCACACCCTGATATTCGACTTTGGCTTACTTTTCCATGTTTAACATTCCTACTACTCCTGAGCTTTTTTAACTGCCATTTTTCTTTCTTGACTTTAAAAGCATTGACTTTCTTCAGAAAAATCGTCTCAATTAAGATCCATGTGAGAAAGAATTACTTACGAAGTTGCAGTTGTGCTCTGGGAACATGGCTGTGCCCAGCATTACAAATGCTTTGGCAGAATTCTAGGTTGCTTGAAGCTCACCCTTGTTCTGCTGTAATGGGTTGAAATTTGAGACTTCAGCGACTGCAAATCATTTGTCCCCACACTGAAGTATTCCAGATTCGGAACAGCTGGGTTTAAATTGCCTGTGCATTTTCTTCTATATACATTACCTTCTTTCCTGGAGCCAAGCCACTGTATTCTTTCTTTTCTACAATTGAAGACAAATCCACAGAGGAAAAAAAAATAGCTCTTAGTGGTACCAGCAGGGACTGAAATGTAAAATGACATTTTTATCTAATTGTGACTCATTATAGCTACAAAAGGAAAACTAGTCATTTAAAATCTCATTTGTCG
Organism: Oreotragus oreotragus; assembly: GCA_006410675.1. Classification (NCBI taxonomy): domain Eukaryota; kingdom Metazoa; phylum Chordata; class Mammalia; order Artiodactyla; family Bovidae; genus Oreotragus; species Oreotragus oreotragus. The sequence continues at coordinate 65,512 of SJYX01016456.1, read as the reverse complement.
ATTTTATGGCCTAATTTTTCTGAGTTGTTTCCAAGACCCTGGAAAGTCATAGAAAGTATAATGTAGAAAAAATTGCATGCATAATTAGCTAAGGAAATTAAGTTTGCATGCTATTTTGTGGTCTGACCAAGGAAAGGAAGGAAAAGACACAAGTTACCAGGGTCAAGACCCTGCTCTGGAGCCTCCTGGGCTACAGAATGCTACACTTCACATTAGCAAGATGTTTCCTCACTTTGCTGTCACCTGGAGGGCAGGTGGTGAGGCTTCTCATCCGCCTTTTTTCAGCTGCCAGTAGGGCACTGACATTCAATAGCATCAGTGTCAGTGGATCAATCTGAGATCCATTCGCACCAGCCTTGAATGTCTCATCCTATGAGAATGTTGCCTATCATGATGGTGGGGTTGATGGTATATCCCTGGGAAGGGGTAAAATTTGGCAATTTCACACTGTATCATGGNTGACATTCAATAGCATCAGTGTCAGTGGATCAATCTGAGATCCATTCGCACCAGCCTTGAATGTCTCATCCTATGAGAATGTTGCCTATCATGATGGTGGGGTTGATGGTATATCCCTGGGAAGGGGTAAAATTTGGCAATTTCACACTGTATCATGGACACATGTTTAATCTACACCTCTGGCCATGATAGGTCTGAAATTTCCAGTTGCGGGCGTCTTTCTGCAGCCCTCAGCCTCCTGGGGCGCCTCAGCCTGCATCCTGTGCTCTGTCACGTCCGCAGCTGCCCTCCATTCTCCTCAGCTGTGCAACGGCAAGGACCTCTCTTCTGTCTTGGTCTTGAGCTTCTCCCAGCCGAACTCCACCCTCCCCCTCCGCAGAGCTGCCAGTTCTCCCCCAATCTCCTTGGCACAACCTAGGACAACTTTCATATCTGATTCCAGATGGTATTGGCAGGCTCACCCATGGAACCTGAGGACCTCATGCTTTCCTCAGCAACCCAACTCACCCCTCATTCCTGTGTGGCTTCTGAGCTCCCTCTCTTGGCGCATTCTCAGTTCCCTCAGCCGGGGATTCTGACCTCCACTTAGATAATCACACTTACTTTTGAGCTGCATTTTGGCTGCCACCTCCTCTCATGAAGTTTCGGCTATGTCCCAAATCAGTCAGGGAACTTTGCGTGACAACAGCGTAACCTCTATAATAAATCCCAACTCATGTTCTTCTGCAGTAAGAAGATGATGTTTGTCTTGTCTCCCTGTCTGTCACTGGACTCCAACGACAACTATCCAATGACAACAATCCAATCCAACTATTTATGTGGTAGAAACTGAAGATTAATGGTATGTAAAACAAAGATGGTATGTATGTGTGAACTTGTGTGTGTATGCATGTGTGTGTGTGTTTATGTGCTCGCACACATTATCAAAGTGATTCTGTGTCACGCTGGGAACTGACCCTCTGTACATGAAGTTTGAGAATCCTTGGTTTCCCAAGAGGGTTCTGAGACAGATACAAGAAATATCACTGGGACTTCAGTCCCTGCTATGAACCAGAAAAAAAAAAAAAAAAAATGTGCTGTGGACAGGAACATGATCCAAGGTGGATGTGGTTTTCCAGGATCAAGAACAATGATTGAGCCAAGTCAAAGGCCCTACCACAAAGTGTCAGAAATCTTTAATGAATTAAAGCTCCAGCCATTCGGTGGGAAAAGAAAGACAGAACTCTGTTAATTTTGTTGCTGCCACAAAAGATGACTTCACATTCTTGAAGATCAATATATTTGTAGACAAATGTACATCTAGTGTCTTAAAGAACATGTATTGAGTATTTTAGCATGGAGATCTACATATGAGCAAAGAGTGTAGTACTAGGAATGAAGGAAAAGGGGGGGAGGGAATTCAAAAAAAGAGAATTGCTAAATATTTCAATGATCATATTTGTAAAATAGTGTCATTAAACCAAATTGGGTATATGTGAGATTTGAAATATATTAGACATCACTGAAAATGGCAGAGTAGGAAACTCCAGATCTTTCTTCCTCCATAAAAACAAATAACAAGCTTACAAAACTGCCAGAATCAACATTTGCAGACTTCTGGAATCTAGTCCCTAACTTGTGACAACCAGGGGAATCTCAATGAAGAAAGAAGCACTGTGTTGCGTCAAACAGTGCTGCGGCATTTTAAATTGCTCTCCTACTGTCCCTGCTCCCGAGAACAGTGGTAGTCATGAGAAAGGCAGCTTCCCTCTCACCCCCAGAGGAGGCTGCTGGTGCCAGGGGGCTGGATGCATTCTTAGAAATGGCCTGAGAGGACCCTAAGTTTTCTTGCCTGGCTGACCCTCCAGGGTTATGCAAATAGGAAGTGAAGGTCAAGCAAGGCAGGACTGTAAATGTGCAGCAAGCATGAAAAGAGTGCTTCAACACAGAGCCAGTCTGCAAAGAGTCTAAGATAATAGGTCACTTCTGCCTAGAGCCTGTCTCCCAAAAATAGGGACACAATTATCCCTCCTGTCACTGAAAGGGGGTGGGTAACATGGAGGAAAATTGGGTATTACTTGAACAACAAATGTCTCATCCACAAGAACACGTAATAATGTGGAGGCCCAATCTGATGCCCTCCTCAAACTGGAGAAGTCCAAGTAATTCAGTATGGCTGGTTCATTGGGTGCACATGGGGTCAAAGAATCATAAAAAGCAAGCCTGCAGAAGAAGACAAGGGCAGAGAATGAACAGCCTACACAGCATGGTAGGAGCCTGGACTTCCTCTGGGAGGCAACAGGGGGTTAATGCAAGATTTTCTGCAGGGACCCAGATGGATAAAACAGACCAGCATGTGGTTAAAGCGATTCAAGAATTTCCTAATATGGTGGACATTCAGGTGTTTCATAATGGGAGGAAGAGGTGGATGGCAGAATGACTCACCTCTCCTGTTCTCACCTCTCCTGTTCTCACCTCTCCTGTTCTCACCTCTGCTTTCCTAGGATAAACCCAATATAGTCAGGACATCTGCTGAATATTCTTGGCTTCAGTTTACTTAAGTTTAAGACTTCTGTATCTGTGATGATGTGCTGGTCAAGGTCATCAGCAACATTGCCAACGCAAGGTCAAATTTCTATGTTCATTTTGTGTAATCAGTCTTGTTTGACTCATTGGACCAGTGACTCCTCTTGGCCACACTTTTTCATTGCATTTTTTAGAGTGTCATTCATTCATTCTTGACTCTCTGCCAGCTCCAAGGATCACTCCTCATCCACCCCTCCCACCAGGCATGCTTTTCTTCCTATTAGAATGCCTTTCTGTATTTCTCTCACATTCTCTCTACCCTAACTCTCTGAATAACCTCATAGAGACACAGAACTTCCATTCAAAGTTAATGACTCTTTTTTCCTCTCCCCAGCCCACACTCTCCTGAATTCCATGTGTTTACCCAGTAGCCCAAACAACACGCACACTAGGATATCTAACAGATCACAAACTCAGTATGGTCAAGACAGCCCTTGCTCCTCATCTTGCCCCCTACAAGCTGCTCCACCAATAACCTTTCTTGTTTCCATTTTGTCTGACAAATTCTGCTTGTTCAAGCCGAAAAATCTGGAGTCATCTCTTTATTTCATTAGACATAAGTGCATCCTGGGGGCTCCAGGTTTAAAACAAGCCAAAATTCAACCATTTCTCACCATCCTTACAGCCACTGTCCTTCATCAAGCAAACATCCTCTCTGACCTGTATTACTCTAAGAGCCTCTGAACTGGCCCCCTTATTCGCACCATGGTTTCCTACCATCAGTTCCTAGTAAATTAACCTTACTAAAAAACCAGAGTTCATCACTCCTTGGCTCAAACCCAGGAAAAGCCAGATCATCTCATGTAGAGTAAAAGCCCATGTCGTGTGATGCTGAGAAGGCCCCACGTGATCATCTTCTATACCCTCTCTTACTCTGTTGTAGACCCTGGACTAATTCTTCCTAGTCCGTGCTGGGCAGGATCCAACCTGGGAGCCTCTGGAGTGACTGATCCTCAGCTTCACATAAATGCATGCCTTACCCTTCACTCCCTTCAAGCCATATCAAAAAGTCATTTTTAAAGTTCACCCTAAGTTTAAATTGCAAAGCCACCCCCCACTTGCCAACAGTACTCCAATAAAGCTTTAATCTGCTCTGTTTTATTCATTTCACTAATTACCCGATACACTAAGACACCTACTCCCTTCTTATATTAATTATTATTTTATTTCTCCCTTTTACAAAGGGAGCTCCATGTGGACAGAATTCTTCATCTGTTCTCTTCCTTGATGTATCCTGAGCTGCAGGACAGTGTCTGGTGCTACATGGTAGACGCTAGTGAAATGTAACAATAAATGAATGAATAAGTTGTACCTATAATTTTTTGTTTTCAGGTCTTTGCTAATTGTGGATCAAGACTATTCTAAATATCACAAATGCTTTTGACAATTTGTCTCCCTATGGCATAGTCTTTTCTTAATTTCTTCTTTATTTTTGACTGTACTTGGTCTTCATTGCTGTGAGAGGGCTTTCTCTAGTTGCAGCAAGCAGGGGGTGGCTCTTCATTGTGGTGCTCAGGTTTTTGTTGCAATGGCCCCTCTTATTGAAGATCACAAGCTCTAGAGCATGTTTGGGCTCAGTGGTTACAGCACACAGGTTTAATTGCCCCCAGCATGTGGAATCTTCCCAGACCAGGGATCGAACCTGTGTTCTCTGCATTGACAGGTGGATTCTTAACCCCTGGACCACCAGGGAAGTCCCCTCCTAAGGAATATTCTGTGACAGCTTATAAAATGTTAAGTGTAGATTTTTCCTTAACTTTGTCATAGCATTTAGTTCTAGAACAGTTTTTGCCTAATATTTTAAACTAATATTTCCCTTGAGTGTCTTCTGGCTAAGTTATATTTTTTTCTAAGAAATTTTCAATTTTGTTTAATATTTTTGGCTTTCTTCACATAAAATAATTCATAGTGTTCTCAGATGAATTTTTAAATTTCTCATTTATCTTTGGTCATTTATTCAATTTTTAAATAACCAGTTTGAGTTTCTTGGATTCTTCATAGTGTCTTTAACGAAGGAAAAAGTGTTAAATTCTAATAAAATTCAACTTATCAGCTTTATTCTTTCAGAGAGAATGCTTTGGTATCATATCTAAAAGTTCATCAGCAAAACTAAGAGCAAGCAAATTTTATCCCCTGTTTAATAAAAATTTTATAGTTTTGTGTTTTATGTTTAGGTTTGTGACCCAATTTGAGTTGGGCTTTCCTGGTGGCTCAGAGGTTAAAGCGTCTGCCTCCAATGCGGGAAACCTGAGTTCGATCCCTGGGTCAGCAAGGTCCCCTGAAGAAGGAAATGGTACCCCACTCCAGTGTTCTTGCCTGGAGGATCCCATGGACGGAGGAGCTTGGTAGGCTACAGTTCACGGGGTTGCAAAGAGTCGGACACGACTTCACTTTCACCTTCACTTTCACTTTGAGTTAATATTTGGTATGGCATGAAGGGTAGAGTTTCCTTTTTTTTTTTTTTTGCTTGTATATATCTACTTACAGCCACACAATTTGTGGAAAAGACTCTCCTTTCTCCAGTAAACTGCCTTTCAGTTCAGTTCAATAGTTCAGTAGTGTCCGACTCTTTGTGACCCCATGAATCACAGCGCGCCAGGCCTCCCTGTCCATCACCAACTCCTGGAGTTCACTCAGACTCACAAAGGCTTTGGCATAGTCAATAAAGCAGAAATAGATGTTTTTCTGGAACTCTTGCTTTTTCAATGATCCACTGGATGTTGGCAATTTGATCTCTGTTTCCTCTGCCAAATAGATTAGCTCAAAATAAGTCTCTCATTTTCTGTTTATCTGAAAGTCTTTATTTATGCTTTATTTTTGAGAAATGACTAGTTATAATTTCACTGACTATAAAATTCTGAGTAGGAATATTTTTCCTTTTGATACTTTAAGGATTTTATTCCACTTTCCTTTTGCTTGCATAGTTTATGATAAATCTGCTATAGTACTTCTCCTTATTCCTTTAGAAGTCAGATACATGTTTTCTTTGGTTTTTTTCAAAAATTTCTCTTTGGTTGTCTGCAGTTTCAATGTTTCTCTAGCTTCTTGGACTTATGGTTTTATATCTGACCTAAACTTTAGAAAATTCTTGGATGTTACTTTTCCAAGTTTTCTCTACCCTATTCTGTCTTTAATTCTCCTAGTGTTCCAATTGTATACCTTTACATTTTTTTTATAATTACCTCACATTTTTTGGATACTGCATTCTTTTTGTTACTAGAGACAAAATATATCACTGGTGTATCACTCAAGTCCCACTGAGTCATTAACAGTTGGTCCAGGGCATCTTGACAGCATATAACGAAATGTCTCCCAGAGTGATGCCACTCAAGTTTGCAGGCTCCTGTTGACATTACCAGGTTCCACAAGCAAAACTCTTAGCATATGGATTTACCATTTTGGTCATCTGGTATAGCTAAGGTAAGACACAATATCATCTCTTGCTCCGAATCTCTCTCAAGGCACCAGTGGATAATTGGATAATTGGATAATCCCTGTGGCATTTTATTCACAAGGACTGTTTATTTTATTTATCCTGTTTATTCATCCCTTCAGCCTAAGCTACTCTTTCTCCTTCTCTCTATTTTTCATCAATTTTTTTACCCACACTTTTCCACTTTTGGAAGGGATGTTGCTTAGGGCTGGTCCAGACTGCAGGAGGCAATACTAGTCTAACAATGCCCCATACCCAGTCCAACCTCATTTGTGTAGGGCAGGGTTACACTGAACCAGAACTGATGAGCTATCTCAACAATGAGGCAAATAGCTGCATTCACTGTCAACTCCAATTTTTCCAGATGAGGATTCCACTAATTCCTCATTTTCATACAGAAGCTAAGATCAAGAATCCCTAGGAATTATGACATGAAGTTTAAAGATAAAGCAGTTTTTTATTTAGGACTTGTGGTTGCTCTCAATACCTGCTATTGCATCTCTGGTCCTGGGACAACTGCATCAGGTAGGAAAGAGAAAGAGAAATCTAAAGTCAGGCTGAAACCCTGACCCTTTAGTTAACACTAACACTGATGAGTTTAGGTGGCTCAGATGGTAAAGAATCTGCCTGCAATGCAAGAGACCCAGGTTTGATCCCCAGGTCAGGAAGATCCCCTGGAGAAGGGAATGGCAATCTGCTCCAGTATTCTTGCCTAGAGAATTCCATGGACAGAGGAGCCTGATGGGCTACAGTGCATGGGGTCGCACAGAGTTGGACACAATTGATTGTCTTTCACTCACTCACTACATTGATTAGTTTATAGGACCATCAACCAAGACAATTCAAGTTCAATTTTTCCATTGTCTCTGAACCTTCTAGCTTATTTAATTTCCCCAAACTAGGGCAAATACAGCAGATTTATTTTGGACCTTTCAATGCTAGGGAACCAGCAGGATTTCCATCTACCCACCCAGCCTCTGATAGTGCTGCACTAAGACCTTTGCTTTCCCCATCAGTGTTCACTTTTCTTTTTTAAATCTCATTTCTTAATAACCATTCAGAGTGTTCCAACTTGCTGGAATAAGTCCCTTGACTCTTACTTTGTCTTTCCTCATTCTCTTACAAATCCCACTAACCTTCTTAGCTATCTGGCATCTCAGTAAGACTTTCTCCATTGATGGCAACCTTGAGGGTACTGACTATAGGTTAGACTTGTTGGAATTCAAGCTTGGTCAGCATCAGGATCTTCCCCAATACCTTACTTTTAGCTATTAAAAAATACAAGAGCTAAGAAATTGTATATTCTGCTTATTTCTCATCACTTTCAGTTCTTTATGCAGTCTTCTCAGGAGTTGTGTCTATCATCTCTAAATTTAATCGTGACTATTAACCTCCTTTAACTGGTTATAAGCACAACTGCCTGGAGAAGGCAATGGCACCCCACTCCAGTACTCTTGCCTGGAAAATCCCATGGACGGAGGAGCCTGGTAGGCTACAGTCCATGGAGTCTCCAAGAGTAGAACACAACTGAGCGACTTCACTTTCACTTTTCACTTTCATGCACTGGAGACAGAAATGGCACCCTNAGGCAATGGCACCCCACTCCAGTACTCTTGCCTGGAAAATCCCATGGACGGAGGAGCCTGGTAGGCTACAGTCCATGGAGTCTCCAAGAGTAGAACACAACTGAGCGACTTCACTTTCACTTTTCACTTTCATGCACTGGAGACAGAAATGGCACCCTACTCCAGTATTCTTGCCTGGAGAGTCCCAGGGACAAAGGAGCCTGGTGGGTTGCTGTCTATGGGGTTGCACAGAGTCAGACACAACTGAAGCGACTTAGCAGCAGCAAGCACAGCTGCATTTTCATATCACGGGTGACACCAAGGCCTTCCAGAAACAAAATATTTGTCAGTTTTTACCACCACACTCTTTTTTTTTCCCAAACTACATATTTCAGTCAGAAAGGGTCAGTCTAGTGAATTCCACTTTTAACATCAACTACAAAGTTAGAAGGGAGTCTGGGAGTTCTCAGGACCAACCTTATGTCTACTAGAAGGATTCATGGAACTCTCTGAAAGCTGTTATCCTCATGTTTGTGGTTTTTCTTATAAAAGGCATGGATTAAAGTCAGAGATAAGACAACTAAAGCAGAGCCCAGGAGAGTTCCAGTGCAGAGCTTCCTGTTGTCCTATCCCAGTGGAGCTGAGAGCAGCACCGATTACTCCCAGCAAAGACGTGTGGCAGCTCAAACAGGAAGGTCACCTGCACCGCAGGGGCTTTGTCCTCTGGGCAGCCTGACCATGTGACTTATGATAAGAGCTTTGGGCCCTTGCAGGATCACTGTCTCTCTGGATAGGCTGAAGGTCAAAGGTTGGTCAACCTTGCCTACGTGATGAAGTTGCAGGAGAAACTTGAATCCAGCAAACCAGGAACATTTCCCTAGTCATCAGTGCTGCGGGTGTGCTATCACATATCACTACCAGCAGGAGCTAACATGCTCACATTCCCTCAGGAGAGGACAGTGGAAGCTCCCTGCTTGGAACCTCCCTGCTTGGAACCCTTCGCAACTCTGCCTCTGCATTCCTTCCCTTGACAGACTTTAATCTGTGTCCTTTTACAGTAATGAACCATAATCATGAGCAGAGCAGCTTCCAAGTGAGTTCTGAATCCTCCTACTGAGTTATCACAACATATAGCTCAACAATCCCCTAACTTTACAAACACAGAGAAAGAATCTTTTCCAGAAACACTTATCTGCACATGAAGTCTCTGTAGGATTGGCCCAGCTCTCCCTGCCCTCTGCATGGATGGAGCCCATACCTCAGTGGGAAGATGAATGTGGTCTCATTATCTTCATTCCACTCAGGAGGACAGAAATTCATCGCTTACTTAATAATCCTGGGAGCCAAGAAAAGAACAAACAAATTTTAGTAAAGGAAAAAACAGTCTTGTCTAAAATAAGTTCGACAACACCTCACACAAACATACACACAGAAACATTTGTATCATCTTTCTTAAGAAAATACTAACTTATGAAAATGCACATTTTTATTATTCATGAAATTAAAATTGGACTTCCCAGGTGGCTCAGTGATAAAGAATCCTCCTGCCAATGCAGGAGACACAGGTTCAATCTCTGGGTCAGGAAGATGCCCTAGAGGAGGAAATGGCAGTCCATTCTACTATTCTTGCCTGAAAAATCCGGGCGGGGGGCGGGAGAGGGGTGTGGTTCAGCACAGAGGGGACATAGGTATGCTCATGGCTGATTCACGTTCAGTTCAGTTCAGTCGCTCAGTCGTGTCCAACTCTTTGCAACCCCATGGTCTGTAGTGCACCAGGCCTCCCTGTCCATCACCGACTCCCAGAGTTTACCCAAACTCATGCCCACTGAATCAGTGATGCCATCCAACCATCTCATCCTCTGTCAGCCCCTTGTCCTCCCAACTTCAATCTTTCCCAGCATCAGGGTCTTTTCAAATGGGTCAGTTCTCATCACGTGGAAAAAGTATTGGAGTTTCAGCTTCAGCATCAGTCCTTTCAATGAACACCCAGGACTGATTTCCTTTAGGATGGGCTGGTTGGATCTCCTTGCAGTCCAAGGGACTCTCAAGAGTCTTCTCCAACACCACAGTTCAAAAGCATCAATTCTTTGGTGCTCAGCTTTCCCTATAGCCCAACTCTCACATCCATACATGACTACTGGAAAAACCATAGCCTTGACTAGATGGACATTTGTTGGCAAAATAATGTCTCTGCTTTTTAATATGCTGTCTAGGTTGGTCATACCTTTCCTTCCAAGAAGTAAGGGTCTTTTAATTTCATGGCTACAATCACCATCTGCAGTGATTTTGGAGCCCCAAAATATAAAGTCTGACATTGTTTCCACTGTTTCCCCATCTCTTTGCCATGAAGTGATGGGACCTGATGCCATGATCTTCATTTTCTGAATGTGGAGCTTTAAGCCAACTTTTTCACTCTCCTCTTTCACTTTCATCAAGAGGCTCTTTAGTTCTTCTNTTTAATTTCATGGCTACAATCACCATCTGCAGTGATTTTGGAGCCCCAAAATATAAAGTCTGACATTGTTTCCACTGTTTCCCCATCTCTTTGCCATGAAGTGATGGGACCTGATGCCATGATCTTCATTTTCTGAATGTGGAGCTTTAAGCCAACTTTTTCACTCTCCTCTTTCACTTTCATCAAGAGGCTCTTTAGTTCTTCTTCACTTTCTGTCATAAAGGTGGTGTCATCTGCATATCTGAGGTTATTGGTATTTCTCCCGGCAATGTTGATTCCAGCTTTTGCTTCCTCCAGTCCAGCATTTCTCATGATGTACCCTGCATATAAGTTAAATAAGCAGGGTGACAATATACAGCCTTGACTTACTGCTTTCCCAGTCTGGAACCAGTCTGTTGTTCCACGTCCAGTTCTAACTGTTGCTTCCCGACCTGATACAGGTACACTGATGGCTGATTCATGCTGACGTATGGCAAAAATCATCACAATATTGTAAAGTAATTATCCTCCAATTAAAATAAATAAATGAATGTTTTTAATCCCATGGACAGAGGAGCCTGGCAGGCTATAGTCCATTGGTTCGCAAACAACTCAGCACAAGATTTTTAAATTAAAGTTAGAATTTTAAACCGTACAAAACTTCAAGAAATAGTCATGCCGACATCTGTTCCCTATACCAGCATCATAACTATCAACACTTGCCAGTGTAAGTGAAGGCAAAGGGTGCTGTGAGAGAAGAAACCAAAAGGAAATGACTGAAGAGGAGAACTACAAAAGGCATAACAAGGGAAACAGGGAGAGAAGGAACCACCAGTCAAGAATGGACAATCAACCAAGCCCAGACAGTCGCAGAATCTTTTTCAACACAATACCCCGTCTCCGTGAATAGATAAGATATGAGATGCCTTCACTATTCCAGAATTAAATTAATCAGGAATAGAAATATGGATGAAAGGCATAAAAGACCAGGGTGAATTCCATTAGTTCATGCCTAGTGTTGCAATGGATTCAATTGCATATATTCATTTGCTGGTGACTGCAACCATGAAACTAAAAGACTCTTGCTCTTTGGAAAAAAAGCTATGACAAACCTAGACAGCACATTAAAAAGCAGAGACATTACTTTGCTGACAAAGGTCCATCTAGTCAAAGCTACGGTTTTTCCAGTAGTCATGGATGGAAGTGAAAGTTGGACCATAAAGAAAGCTGAGCACTGAAGAATTAATGCTTTTGAACTGTGATATTGGAGAAGACTCTTGAGAGTCTCTTGGACTACCGGATCAAACCAGTCAATCCTAAAGGAAATCAGTCCTGAATTTTCATTGGAAGGACTGATGCTGAAACTAAAGTTCCAATACTTTGGCCACCTGATGCAAAGAAATGGCTCATTGGGAAAGAGCCTGATGCTGGGAAAGATTGAAGGCAGGAGGAGAAGGGGATGACAGAGGATGAGTTGGTTGGATGGCATCACTGATTCGATGGACATCAATTTGAGCAAGTTCTGGCAGTTGGTGATTGACAGGGAAGCCTGGTATGCTACAGTCCATGGGGTCACAAAGTGTTGGACATGACTGAGCCACTGAACTGAACTGAACTCAGCATCTTCAGACCGACCCTTGTTTTGAATTGAGGATAGTAAGGTACAGCAGGAGAACATGACAAACCAGTGTCACAGAATCGAACTCTGTAATCTAGGACAGGGGCTGGCAAACTGCAGCCCACACACCCATCCAGCCCTTTGTCTGTTTTTGTCAGTAGAGTTTTACTGGTACGTAGCCATTATTATCATTTTTTTATTATTTACAGCTGTTTTTGTAATAAAAGGACAGATTTGAGTATTTGCAACAGAGACATTATGGCCTGAAATGTCTAAAATGTTTACCATCTGGTCCTTTTCAGAAAAAGTGTGCTGACCCCTGGCCCAGGACACTTTTCACTACACATAGTTTTAAAATCCCAGAATAAAAAGCACTGTTGCTTGTACTTCACATTTAGCATTATTTTAAATTAGGGTTGCCAATGATCAATTTCTGACTTTGTGAGAAGAGAGTAAAAGAAGAAAACACAGGGCAAAATATTTTTCTTGCCAACCCTCTGACCCACAAATTGATTTCCAGAAAGTTAGAATTTTATATCCCAAGACCATTTGGCATTTGACAGTTCTAGACATCAAAAGGAAAAAGATCAATGTGTTTGAAGCCCTTCTAGAGTTGAGAGACATTTTATTCTAAAAACAGTAATAGTTACCATGAATTAAGTATTATGATAAACAACAAACATGTTAAATGCTTCATAGTATTTTTTCTACCCTTAAGACAAATCAATAATACAGGTAAAATTTTGCCCTCTTACAGAAGCTGGTAAAGGTAAAAGAATTTTCCCTAAGACAGTCAAGGAAAGAGAAACTCTGTATTCAAACTCAGGGCTCTTGACTTGAGTGGGCACACTCTGCACCGTGCAGAGCAAGGATTCTGGAGTGGAAGACGAGGGAGCACCAAGGCGAGGGGAAATCACCCCTGGTGCCCCCCAACTGTTTCAGGCACCAGAGCCAGCCTTGGGACCTCTAGGCACACATTCCTCCCTCCTTCAGACGGAGAAACTGAGGCTTAGAGAGGCAAGGACGTCCCCAGACCGTTCTCATTCGTGGCACATCTTCCCTGTCTGTTGTGTTTTGGACAATCCGTGATAATATCACACATTATTCATTGACTCTACACCAGTGTTCCACAATAAGATGGGGCATCACTGAGTAAGCCATTCCTTCTCCTGAGAACCATTTTCTGCAATTATGACACATCGCTGGCCACGTCGCTGCCCTTGTTTCAACATGTCCAGCAATCCCTCGCACCCTGAGATGAAGCATAGCCCAGACAGAGAGAAACTCACCGGAAAATGCAGCCAAGAAACCAAACTAGCCACCTGGACCTCTGTTTTCATGCTGTGAACCAGAAACCCCTCTGCCAACTACAACTGCAGGGACCATGTAGAGAGCTTGTCAAGGGCCCTCTTCCTTTCATTTCCTTGTTAGTATCCTGGGAAACAGACAGTAAACATCAAGACAACAGGACAAGGAAATAAAACCCTAAGTGACTAATTATTGTAAAAAGCTCTACACAGGTTCCAAGATTGAGGATTAACAAGAGAAGTGTAGGACTGGATAAACATGGTTTTATGTGATTTTATTCTTCCAAATTCCTTCTATATACAACTCCAAGTGGAGCCCAAGACTTAAAAGCTGGACTGTTTTACAACACTGTGGGGCTGGAAGCTCGCAAAGGGGCTACAGCCCAGACCGGTAAGCCTGGAGCTCAAGAAGGTGCCTCCCAGATCAGGCAGGACATGGCCACACAGTGACCATGCTCAGCAGGACACTAATGTAACAAAGGTCTGCACCCAGGAGACAGGGAGTAGGGCTCAAATACTTACTGTGGCCACTGGTGACATTTAGCTTCTATAATCTATTTTTGCCTTTTTAATTTTAAAATAAACACAAGCCAAGGAATGCTTTTTCCCTAAAAAGTTGTATTATCATGAAAAAGCATTCTCCCAATTGGTAAAAAAAAAAAAAATTCTCACAAACTCCTTGGAAATCATAAATAACACTGTTTCAAGACGATATGATGCCATCCTTGCTTTCTGAAAAGAAATTAATGTGACATTTCAATGGGCATCAAAAACAGGAGAATGTATCTCTCCTTGCCCCAGTTCAAACAAATCTTCCCTCAGGTGGATCTGTTTATCTTTGACTAACGTCATAGTCAAGTCAAGGATGAAAAGTGAGCTAGACCATCCAGGAGATTGCTAGTTGACTCACATCAAAAGGTCAGGGCAGCACCCACGTCATGGCTGGGTCTGATTCAAATAGGCTATTGTGCTTTCTGTGGTAATTATTGATCGCGTTGCCACCTTGGTTTGCTGCTGTGATGCATGGGTTCCCACACTCAGCTCATATCCACTGATCATGTTCTGTGTCCCAGACACCACTCTGGGCACCAGTGGCACAGATGACAGCAGGATGCCCAGGGAATCAGTTGTCCAGGAGGAGGCTGGACCATGATATGATGGGGAAGGAGGTTTGATGGAGGCTCACCAGGAGCTGATGGTATCCCTAGGGGACAGCCTAGCCGGGTGGTGTAGAGCAGTTTCCTGATCCTCTCAGAATGCCTGTGCAAAGTCCTGGAAAATGACTAAGAGTTAGTCCCATGGAGATCAGGAAAAGGGCATCCCAGGAAGATGTGCAGAGGAAGATCCAGAGTGGCAAAAGCCAGCATTAGTCTGCTGGGGCTGCTGTAACAAGCCCCACAGGTGAGACAGCTTAAAGAGCAGATGTTACTATGTCATAGTTCTGAAGGCTGGAAGTTGGAGCTCAAGGCATCAGCAGGGTGTGTTTCCCCGAGGCCTCTCTCCTTGGTGTGTAGACAGCAGTTCTTCTCCCTGTGTCTTCACATCATCTTCTCCTCATCGCATTTAGCCATCCTTCCCAAACCTGGACCATAATGTCTGGCTTGACTTCTTTCACTCAACAAATATTTTTTGAAGACTATCTAAGTCCTGAAAGTTCTGTAGAGAAGGTGGGGGGGAGACAAAAATTCCTGCTTTCATTCGGATTATGTATGGGATTCCAAATGCTGCTGGGGAAAAAAAAAAAAAGCTCACAAATTTAGTGACTTCTTGTTGCTGTTCAGTCATTAAGTCATGTTTAGCTCTTGGCACCCCATGACTGCAGCATACCAGGTTTCCCTGTCCTTCACTATCTCCCAGGGTTTGCTCAAATTCACGCCCATCGAATCAGTGATGCCACCCAACCATTTCATTCTCTGTCACCCCCTTCTCCTGCCTTCAGCTTGCTGCTACTGCTGCTAAGTTGCTTCAGTCGTGTCCGACTCTGTGCGACCCCATAGATGGCAGCCTACCAGGCTCCCTGTCCCTGGGATTCTCCAGGCAAGAACACTGGAGTGGGTTGCCATTTCCTCCTCCAATGCATGAAAGTGAAAAGTGAAAGTGACGTCTCTCAGTCATACCCGACTCTTCACGACCCCATGGACTGCAGCCAACCATGCTCCTCCATCCATAGGATTTTCCAGACAAGAGTACTGGAGTGAGTTGCCATTGCCTTCTCCGGCCTTCAGCTTAAGTCAACACAAATATATTCTCTCACAGTTCTAAAAGTCAGGAGCCCAGAATGCTTCCTTAAGGGCTTAAAGAAAAGAGAAAGAAAAAGATGTCAGCATGACTCATTTCTTCGAGAGCCTCCAGGGGAAAACGTGTCCTTACTTCCTTCAGTTCTAGAGGTGGCAGCATTCCTTGGCAACTGGCCACAACACTCGTCTCTCTGCTCCCTTCATCACATGCCTTTCTCCCCTTCATTATATCTTGTGGTTGGTATTCACATGGAATATCTTGGTCATCTTTTTACTTGTATAACCTCCATTAGTGAATCTATCTCTTCCAATATTGAGAGTTTCCACTCCAAAATTTCTACTTGGTTTATTTTTATATTTTCTGTCTCTTTGGTAATAGTCTCCACTTGTTTAGACATCATTTTCATGGTTTCCTTTAGTTACTGGTCTATGGTTCCCTTTAGCTCATTGAGCAGATTTAAGATCACTGATCTAAAGTCTTTTATAGTAAATCCAATACCTGGACTTCCTCAGGGAAAATTTCTCTTATTTTGTTTTTCCAAAGACTGGGTTATGCATTCTTGTTTCTTTGCACAGATTGCAGCTTTTTGTTGATAATTGGACATTTTAGATATTGTAATGTGGTAACTCTGGAAAACGTAATCCCCTTCTCATGAGAGTTTGTTGTTTGCCGCTTTTTGTGGGTTGCAGTTGCTTGTTCAGTAACACCTCTAAACTCTTCTGTGACAACTGTTCTTTGTCATGGTGATCACTAAATCCCTCTTCTGTTAGTTTAGTGGTCAGCTAGAGATGTAACAGCATTTCCTTAAATGCCTGAAGCCGACATGATGACATACTCTCCTAGTCTTTGCACACAGGCTGTGTGTTTGGGCAATCTTTTGATGCTTTTGCCATTCACAACTCGGCCTTAGCATTCATTTCCAGCTTGAGCAGAACCTAAAGATCAGACAGAGATAAAATTTAGGGGCTTCTCTCGTCTTCTCTGAGTATACATTCAGCCCCGGGCACACACATAGCCTCCTATATTCTCTAGAATATGTGGAAGCGCCCTGGGCACACACATAGCCTCCTATATTCTCTAGAATAGGTGGAAGCTTTGTGAAGCCTTATTGCCTCCTTTATGTCCTTACCCATCCTCTTCCTAAGGCTTCCAGTCTGTCTGCTGCTTGTCCATTTGCTATCCTCTGCCTCAAAGTAGGTAGGTACATGCACAGTCACTTCAGTCATGTCTGACTCTCTTGCAAGTCTATGGACTGTAGCCCACCAGGCTCCTCTGTCCTATTGGAGTGGTTTGCCACGCCCTTCTCCAGGGTATTTTCCCAACCCAGGGATTGAACCCACTTCTCTTGCATCTCTTGCGTTGCAGAGAGATTTTTTTACCACTGAGCCACCTGGGCAGCCCTGTAGCTAGTATGCACATGTGCACACTAAATCTCTTTAGTCTTGTCTGATGCTTTGTAACCCCTGCTACTGTAGCCCACCAAGCTCCTCTGTCCATGGGACTGGGATTCTCCAGGCAAGAATACTGGAGTGGGTTGCCATTTCCTTCACCAAAGGATCCTCCTGACCCAGGGATAGAACCCACGTCTCTTGCATCTCCTGCATTGCAGGCAGGTTCTTTCACCCACTGAGCCACCATGAAGCCCTATAGCTAGTATATTTGCCTTTAAATACTTCTGATAAATGCCATCCAGAAGACTACTTTAGCCCCAAGAAAATTCCAAGGGAAGTGAAAAACAAGAGCCCGTAACCAATCCCTCAGGGAACCACCCAACAGACACACAATCATACGTATTTGAGACCAAGGTCTATACTGCCTCCTCTGGAACCAGCCAGTCACATTAGGAATACAGGTCAACATTCCCATAGCCACTATGGAGCTGGAAACTGGAAGGTTGTAGGTGGGTGAGTTAAAATGCCATGATGATGCTCTCATGCTGAAATCTAGGAGTTTCTTCTTTCATAAAACACTCTCTTGGTTGTTGTAAACTTGTATTAGATTCTAGAATATGAAAAAGTTGATGCCTATAGGTTTTATTTTTTCCAGCTTCATTGTTGT
This sequence comes from Oreotragus oreotragus, assembly GCA_006410675.1. NCBI lineage: Eukaryota > Metazoa > Chordata > Mammalia > Artiodactyla > Bovidae > Oreotragus > Oreotragus oreotragus. The sequence goes on along the minus strand of SJYX01016456.1, from coordinate 47,835 downwards.
TTTAGGGAAGGAGCAGAGTTCTAAGAATCCTTAATATGCCATATTCGATGACATCGCTCCCCTGACTTTCATTTCAGAAGACCCACTGGTGGCTGTGTCAAGGGGAGACTAAAGGGAGGGCTGAGGCCAGGGAGCAATAATGAGATCAGATGTGAGGGTACCTTAGACCCTTAGGAGCAGAGGAAGTGGTGAGACACAGACAGGTTCTGGAAATATTTGGAAGTTATAGTCAGTGGATTGTAAGTGATTTGAACTTAGGTGATGAAAACCGTGGAGCTGAGATGCCTGATGAGGGATGGGTACACCATCTGACCTGGGTCCCTGCAGAAACATCCTGACTGGTCTCTGCTTCTATGCTCAGTCTTCCACTGTGTATTTTCAACAGAGTGAGCCTTTGCTCTTCTACTCTAGTGCCCTATCCCAAATCTGTACGATGCCTGCAGAACCCTGTGTAGTCTGGTTCACTGAGGCGTTTCTGCTCACATCTCCTAACTCTGATTCAGCGCTGCTCCACGCTGGCCTCATCGCTGTTCCTCTAATTCACCATCCAGGCTTCTGCCTCGGGCACTTAAGTTCCCTGATGCGCACAACTTCTCCCTTACTGTTTTTTTAACTTTTTGGTTATGGTGGGCTTTGGCTGCTGCACGTGTGGGCTTTCTCTAGCTGCAGTGCGCAGGGGCGACTCTCTAGCTGCAGTGAGCAGGGGAGCAGGGGCAACTCTCTAGCTGCAGTGAGCAGGGGAGCAGGGGCGACTCTCTAGCTGCAGTGCGCAGGGGCGACTCTCTAGCTGCAGTGAGCAGGGGAGCAGGGGCGACTCTCTAGCTGCAGTGCGCAGGGGCTACTCTCTAGCTGCAGTGAGCAGGGGAGCAGGGGCGACTCTCTAGCTGCAGTGCGCAGGGGCTACTCTCTAGCTGCAGTGAGCAGGGGAGCAGGGGCGACTCTCTAGCTGCAGTGCGCAGGGGCTACTCTCTAGCTGCAGTGAGCAGGGGAGCAGGGGCGACTCTCTAGCTGCAGTGCACAGGGAAGACTCTCTAGCTGCAGTGAGCAGGGGAGCAGGGGCGACTCTCTAGCTGCAGTGCGCAGGCTTCTCGTTGCAGTGGCTTCTCTTAGTTTGGAACACGGGCTCCACGTGCGCAGTGGTCTCAGCACACGGGCTCAGTAGTTGTGACTCACAGAACAGCGCATGGGCTTCTGTAGTTGGAGCACACAGGCTTCCATTGCTCTGCAACATGTGGAGTCTTCCCAGACCAGGGATCCAGCCCAGATCCCCTGCATTGGCAGGTGGGCCCTTGTCCACTGTACCACGAGGGAAGTTCTCCTCTCTCTCTTTTTTTTTATGGATCTATGCAATGTCATTTTATTAGAGATGCCTTCTCTAACTGCCGTGGGTAAGCCAGCAAATTTAGCCACTCCAGCTGCCCTGACACTGCCTCTCCTCTTTCCTCTTACGTTTTCTCCACTTGTCACTTAGCTGTTTGCTTATTTGATTATTATCCTTCTGTACATCCCACCCCACAGGTTAGCTCCATGAGCTTAAGACAACCACTTTCCTCAGGGCCGTATCTCTAGCACTTTGAACAGTACCTGGCAGGTGGAAGAGCTAAGTTTATATTTCCTGAGGTCATCCATTGAGACAAATATTTCCATGAGAGATAGAATCATTCTGTTCAGGGATTCCATGTTTGAGAAGGAAAGAGAAACAAGCAACCCAGTGATCACACTGAGAGCATGGCTCCCATGCTCAAGATGGGCACAGGGGAGCAATGGACGTCCACAAGACGTTCTCAGGACTCGTGCAACCAAGTTGGCACAACTGTGCCAGGGGAGAGGGCCAGCTCCCGAGGCCCCATCAGAACTATTCTGCCCTAATTGCCTCTTATTGTTGGCCCACATAAGATTGCATTTGACAAAACATTCCTTAGCCTTAAAGTAATGTTTAAAATGACAAGTCCAGGCAGAACTCTCTTGTTTGCCCACATGCATCTCTGACAAATGTCGTGTACCAATAAATTTACTTTTTGCCTCTCACTGAATTCCTTCTGCACTGACATGCAAAGAACCTGAGCCTCAGTTAGTCCAGACACAGGGGAAACACTGACTCAAACTGCCCACCCTGGCCAGGCACCACAGTAACCATTTGCATGAGTTACTTTATAAGAGGAGGTCCTGGTAAGGGACATGGAACTAACAAGCCACCACCAACCAGAAGAGTTCAGGAAAGGTAAAAAGAAGATGCCCCTTTTCCTACCAACCTCCGAGGACCCACCTCTCTAGAATCCATCTTGGTTAAGCAATGCATGCATCTCCAAGAAAGACCCTGAGTCAGAAGGACTGGCCAGAGACAGCCCGGAAACTAATTCCCTCGCCATAAAATCCGAGATTTGAGCCACGAGGCAGGGCAGTCCTCCTGGGTTCCTTCCCCCTTCTGCTCTCCACTCAGTCACCCCTTCCCAATAAAGTCTCTTGCTTTGACAGCAAAATAAATAAACAAGATGACAGGTCTATCCTTTCTGGTACCTAATTCTTACTGGTTTGAACTGACCCATTATGGCTTCCTGCTTTGGGTGAGTCCTGCCACAAACCGCTGGAGGTCCCAGGGCACCACTACCTATTTCTTAATTCTGGAATGGATGTGCTGGAAGAGGTTTCCATTGTGATCCTTGAGCTACAACGTGTGTAGTCTGGGTCCCTACACACTAGGCCAAAATAAGACAAAGCATCCTCATGATAGAAAACAGTTAAAACCAAGAATTTGTCGACTACTTTATTTTTCCCAAGAGAGCTTCCAATATCTCTTTGTTTTTGCTATTATTCCTTGGAATTAAGTTTAATGAGCAGATGTGATTTATGCCATGTATTTATAATAATCTGAACTTCGATATTACATTTTCCATCATTGGCTTCCTTGAATTTGAGATATTTGCACCAGGTTTAGAAAGGCTCTTTTCTCTGTTTTGTTTACAGCAGATGCTAGAAAAATATAGCCAAGAAAGAAAAAAGCAATCATCACTTATCTGCATAGCCTCCCACCAGTTTCTCAAGGAGATTTGAAAAATACTGCATCAGCCATACAAATAGCACAGAAATGCAAAGGGGTCATCCTTTCTAAAAGATGCATAATCCTTGAGTCATAATTTTTTAATCTTTTCTGTTTAAAAGTATGCCTCATTCATATACAAGCTGTTTTTGAATACTTCTGATAGACTGGTTACACAAAAACAAATTCCATGTGGTTCTTTAATCAATAAAGGGTTTACAGATAGGCTTAAAAAATAGGAATCATCAATATTTAGAAGCACCATACTGGGGAATGGACAGTGTTTGCTAATGGATAATGGCTTTTTTTTGGCAGAGAAGGGGGTGTGACAAAAATGTTCTAAAATAAGATTGGCATGATGGTTGTGCAATGCTGTGACTATACTAAAAAACATTGAATGTCCAATACAAATAGGTAACTACAAGGTATATTGGCAAATGAATCACATCTCAATAACAGTGCTACTCTAGGGGGTCGGCATAGAGCTTAGTGGGTCACTGAAAATCTGAATCAGTTTTGATTAAATAAAAAGTCACATTTTGAGACAGGACAAGAAAAATGGAAACATAAAGCTTTTCTCTGCCCACTGTAGGCCACCTCCCTTCCCTCTCACCCCCCCCCCAACAATGACAGAGATGCCTGCTTAACCATAAAGATCAACTTTATTTCATTTTCTTCAATTTTCTGACAGCCTTTTAACTCCCTAGATAATAAGTTCTTTCTCAATTCTGTCTCATGACCCACCACTCATCTTGTACACCTTTGGTGAACTCTACATACAATACCAATGAGCCGTTTCCCACAAAGATAGTGACTGGTGCAGAAGAGACTGGTCAGATGACCTGGGGAGACACTGGCCAGGCTCCTCTGTCCATGGGATTCTCCAGGCAAGAATACTGGAGTGGGTTGCCATTTCCTTCTACCCAACCCAGGGATCAAACCCACATCTCTTGTGTCTTCTGCCCTCACAGGTGGATTCCTTACCACTAGCACCACTTGGGAAGCCCTAATGTTTATGATACATCATTACTAGCTGTATTACTTGTATTCAGCCCTTTTATAAGATTAGTTCCTTGCATTATAAAATGTGTGACTGAGTCACAGATGATTAGGTGATTTGAAATGATTGATCAAATATATAGTTCTATAAGATCAGTGATTGAAAATAGTGTAAAAACTACAGATATGGGGAAAAGCAACAAGAGGGAACCTAGGGATGAACATTCTAAGCACTGCGGGACAACCTGGTTACAGAATGCCTCCCAAACCTTGGTCATAATTAAGGTCAAAAGGGAAGGGATTGTAAAAGAATGCTGCCCACCATTCAGTTCGACAAGAACCAAATCACTAACACTGCAGCCACTGACCTACAATACACTCTGAAAGGAGTCTGGGGCAAAGATCGGGATGAGGCACTTCATGCACTAAAAAAACTGGGGGGAAAAACTGGTCCTCAGATAGTCAGATATTTTCAGGCGCAATTTCTATAAACTTAGTCTCCTGCCTCTTCCCATACTTAGAAGAGCCTTGAGGCCACCAATTAAGATACCTGTTTCTGGATAATAGCAGCAACCTTCCACCAAGATGCATGCAGAGTCTGTACCTCTGTGTTCAGGTCCTTAAACCCAGCTTTCCACAGCCTACCTGAAGGGATAAGCCCTCCTAGGCTCCTGCCAGCCAAGCTTCCCCAAGCTGACAGATCTCTGTGCCCACAGATGGTGACCCCAGCTCAGCAACCGATCGAGGCCTGTGCTCTGGAAGAGAACACCTCCAGAGTGTGGCTCCATCAAACTTCAAGGTTAAAAGGCACACCCTCCTGTTTATTCTGTCTGGCAAGTTCTCTACCTTCTTCATCTCCAAATCAGTCAATGAATAGCTGAGAAAGTCACTGTCGGGATTAGAATAAGCAGTCTGCACATTTTCAAAGATTTTTCCCAATAATTTGGAAAGTGTTAAAAGTCCATTTGGGGGGCACATCCTGCTGGCAGGAGCAGGTGGACCACCAGAATCAGGGCTTCCTCCCCCAGCAGCACCAAGACAGCTGACAAATCCTGATGCTCTACCTCATCCCCCCCGAGTCTCAGGGAGACACTCACCTTCTGCTGTGATGAGATAAGCATGACTAGTTGGGATGCAAACCCATGGGTAAAAGCTGGTGTTCCTTGCCTTCGAGGGTCTTTACAAGCCTGATATTTGGTCTTTTCCTAAGGATACCTCCTGCTCACCTTGACCAGACTCCAGAAAACACTATCGTCTCCCTCCCCTTTCACAAACTGTCCCCCAGCATGGGACCCACCATCCTGCGATCTTTCTCAGGAGTATCTGAATTCCTCAGGACCCCTTTCATTCCAGTAACACAAATTCAACTCAAATCAGCTTAAGCAAAATGACAAACAAGAATTACTGCTTCACACTCAGGTGTGGACTTCGCGAACTGCTGGATCCAGGGGACCAAACGCAACCAGGCTTTGGTCTTTCTCCAACCTTCATTTTGCCAACTTCTTTGGTTTCCTCCCAGATTCCAAACTCCATCAGTTCAAAGTTTCTAAGACAGAAAGAACCCCAAGGAGCCCCACCTGTTTTCTGGTTTTGAAGAAACTCATGTGACCTGTGTGCCCCCAACTCAAAAGTTAACACCCCTACTCTTGCCCAGCCCAGAGGACCTCAGTGATGCCTACCGGCCAACAACCCACTGTCAAAAGCTTCTGACCTTAGCAATGTTTACAGCCTTACACATGCCCCGTTCCAAGCTGCAGAATCTTACAAGAGTAAAAGCAGCTTTGTCTTCTACATCCAGGGCCCTCCTGAGACCCGGTTTGGACTCGGTTTGGACGCGGCACTTGAGGACAAGGCCTGTTGGGTTGCTGCTCCAGGTTCGAGCCCAGTCATGGAGAGGAGAGCAGGGAAAAGAGGGGGTTTATATAGAGAACAGTTCCACTCAGAAGTGCACGAGAGTGGCCACTCCTGCTTTTAACTTGATTGATTCTGGGAAAGTCATTTCTGAAATGTCCGGAAAGGGCCCGGGGTTACACCCGCTGACAAGTAAGGACTGACCTCAAGACTCTCACCCCAACCCACATCTGCAGCCCTAGCCCTTCCCTCATGGCCCCTCACAGTGATGGGGGATGCATGTCCACATGACCCAGGGGAGGTCACCACAGAGCCAGCCAGGGTCCCTGCCAAGAGATCAGGCTCCAAGCCCCCAGGACTGAAGAGAGGGTGCCACACCTGGGGGCCGTCTCACATCCACAGCTTTGTCTCCCGCCCTTGGCCGCCCCTCCCCATCATGCTCTGCCTGGCTCATCCCTCTGACTGTGGGTCACCCCAGTGTTTCTCAGAACCTGGGCCGTGTGACGGGAAACCAGAGGTCCTTGTTTAAGGAGTCAGGGCGTGCAAGCCCACCCTCCAGCTCTGTGACGGCCCTGTTTCTGCCGCCCGCACTCCACCTCTGTGCTGGCCTAGGGATCCTTCTGGCCTTTCACCTTGTGCAGTCAGCTTCATGCTCCTTCTGTCTGGTGTGCCCAGGCACCGCCTTGACTGTGGGGTTCCCCCTCCATCAGCACGCGGCTTCTGCCTCTGCCAGTCACACTCCCCGGTCCCTGGTTCCTGGGGGCCCTAACACACCTCTAATCAGGAAAGCTGTCCCACGGCCATACATGCAGGATTGAGCAAGCCACCGTCTCGTGGGCTTGCCCCTCAGCTTGGGGATGGGATGCTAATTTTGTCCACCAATCAGTTTAGGTTAAGATCCAACATGGGGACATAAGGGAGAGTTTTTGAAAGCTGTCAAGAGCTATGAAGGTATCAATAGGGAAAGCATCCAACTCCCTCTGCTTAGGTCCAAGTGCAGCAAAGTAATCCCCAGTCTGACGGACCAGGCCTCCCATCACAGCCCTGCCATGCACTGGCCCTGCAACTTGGGAGTGGGACTTTCCCTCTGAGCCCCCACTTCCTCTTCTTCACATGGGGCAATGAGGTCCCATCTGAGACATGATGGGAGTGGGATGAGAGAAGCAGTGCAGATGGTGCTCCCTTGGTGCTCCCTCCGTGCCCGGCACACTCCAGCTTTCAGCATGTCATCCATCACTTCTGTGTGCTCCCAACGCTACCTTTTTCCAAGTAGAAAACCCCAAACAGGGACTTGAATCTTGGGGCAAGGGAGGAAGGAGTGGGGAGGGAAGTGGGAGGCAGGTGCAGAGCACGAGGCAGGTCTGACCTGATGATTCAGCAGGGAGAGGAACAGAGAGGTCCCCCTGCTCCCATTCTGAGAGTTTATTACATGCAAGGATGCAGGGGGGAAGAGCAGCCAGAGGTGCCAACTCCCCAGGTCCTCCTGCAAGGTGGCACCGAGACGAGGAGGCCAGAGAACAGACAAGCAGAAATGGGACACCTTGGTCCGCTGCAGAGAAACAGTTCTATCATCTAAAGGGAGGTGAGCAGAAGGCTTCACACCTCCTCAAAATTCAGGAGGCAAATGAGAAAACACTCGAGATAGCCTTCTTGATCCAGGGAAGGGACTGAGAGGTGGAAGCCCCTCACAACCAATCCTGGGGTCTAGGAAGACCACAAGGCATTCTGAAAAGACTGGAGTTCAGCCATAGCCCTAACCCTGCCCTGTGGTCTATGCGGACACTTGAGAGAGGCCTTGGAGTAGCTCACCTCCTTTCAGGGGAAAAGATTCCGGGTGGAGTGGGGTGGACAGCTTGGTAAAAGGCAAGACTGCATAGTGAGAGCCCTCTTCAGGGCTGAGATTTCCTCTAAAGGGCATTAGGACCCCTCGGGATTTGATTTTAATCTAATCAAATTGGCACCATTTGTCTGTTATGTTTCCTGAAAGCAGAAAACTCTGAAGAGAATGAATATTCAAATCATCCTTAATAGGGAGGGTAGGCTTTTTGTTAAATATTACAAAATAGCATCAGATTTTAAGTTTGGCTCTGTGTAAAGTCTAAACTCCACTACTCAAGAAACTAAGAAAGATATTTTGTAAGATTTTCTTAGCGGGTTATGATGTTTCCCAGACTGCACTGGGCTTCCTAAGTTCTTCCGGGTTTATTTTACGAGATACCAGCTTTTTAGCAGTCAGTCCAAAGAAGGGGTTTGCTACAGGGGAAAGTTAGGATGCCATTAATGTAGATTTTAGAAAAAAACTGAAGCTTGGGCTGGAGAGAGCATCAACTTTGTTAATATGTATTTAGTACTGCAAAGTCAGGTCTGACTTAACAGTCATGGAAAGGACGCTATTCTTAGAACTTCTCCTGGGATCTCTGCCCCTGACGCCAGGAACACCGGAGCCCTGAGGCACCAAAAAGGCCTGAGCAGGGGACAGTGGCCAGTTGTTTATTACATGCAAGGATGAGGGAGGAAGGCCCCCCACTCCCGGAGAGAAAGAGGGTCACTGGGGGCCACTGTCTGGGTTACCAGACTGCCTCTAATTGTCCTACCCCAGCGCCTGGCCGGGGAAGGCAATGGCACCCCACCCCAGTACTCTTGCCTGGAAAATCCAATGGACGGAGGAGCCTGGTGGGCTGCAGTCCATGGGGTCGCTAACAGTCGGACAGACTGAGCGACTTCACTTTCACTTTTCTCTTTCATGCATTGGAGAAGGAAATGGCAACCCACTCCAGTATTCTTGCCTGGAGAATCCCAGGGATGGGGGAGCCTGGTGGGCTGCCGTCTATGGGGTCACACAGAGTCGGACACGACTGAAGTGACTTAGCAGCAGCAGCAGCAGCAGCGCCTGGCCAGAACAGAGGCAGGTGTAGCTGAAATAAATGATGAAGCAGCTTCTATAATCCATCCCCTCTTATGACGAGGAAACGAGGCTCAAAGAAGTAGGGTGTCCAGTGTGGACCAGCCATGATGCTCTCCTCTGATCCCATAGCACGCGGCCAGCAGCCTGTGAACAGGGCAGCTGCCCAGATGCCCCGCCTCCTCACCGCAGCCCCATCTGCTCCCTGACCTGCCTCCCGCTCATGGGTGGGTTCTGCCGGATCTGGTTCCGCCCGCACAGTGTCTGACCCCCACCCCCAGCCACACGGGACAGCTGCAGGCTGCCGGTCAAGGACTTACACTGCAGGGCCAGTCACTCTCTTGTAAATAAAATCTCCCTGGAGCCATTTCTGGCAAATGACACCTGGACAGCTGGAGTCTGTGTGGTTTGCTTTTCAGAGATGTCCTGATTTCTGGTGGTGGACAGCCAAGGCGAAATCCAAATTCCCATAATTTAGACACAAAAGCCTTGGGACTGTGTGCAGCTGATGGGACTGAATCCCCGAGTTGCCATCTAAGGGTGTGATCGGGTTTATCTTTGTCAGTCAATCCAGAACAACTCACACTTGAAACAGCGGGATTGTGGACAACAGCTCAGAGACACATCCCAAGCCTGGGCAGCAGGGGTGAGGGGGGGGCACTCCTCCTCATTGCCTTCACTCCCCATGGCCATGGTGATAGTTGTCTTCAAAAATATATTTCATAGACTACTTTCTTGTAAAATAGTTAGCCAAGAGTGGAGGAGTCTTCTATGTTTGGCAACTGTCACGACTCAGCATTACAGCAGCGCTTCAGCCAGCATAATCCTGTTTTCCCAGTGATTCTGTTTGGTTTCATGACATCAGGACTTGCAACGTCAGGAAGGAAGATGCAAAGGCTGTGACACATGTGTACTGAAAAGGGCCCCAGTCGAATGTCTGCACTTTGCAGTGGTTCTTTCACAGGACGTTTGTGAGGATCAGCTGCCCAGATCCTTCGCTGTGCCCCTATGAGTCAGACTTGGGTGGGTGTCCTGGCTCCTCCCTGGGATCACCTGCAGGGCTTGACCACCCCAGACCAGTGACTCAGGAGTTCCTGGAGGACATCAGGGGCCACCCAAGGAGCCTCCCTGTTGCGCCCCTTCCCAAGGGGCCTCATCCAAGGTCTGTATTTGAACCCTTCCCAAGGGGACTCACCCAAGGTCTGTATTTGAACCCTTCCCAAGGGGCCTCACCCAAGGTCTGTATTTGAACCCTTCCCAAGGGGACTCACCCAAGGTCTGTATTTGAACCCTTCCCAAGGGGACTCACCCAAGGTCTGTATTTGAACCCTTCCCAAGGGGACTCACCCAAGGTCTGTATTTGAACCCTTCCCAAGGGGACTCACCCAAGGTCTGTATTTGAACCCTTCCCAAGGGGACTCACCCAAGGTCTGTATTTGAACCCTTCCCAAGGGGACTCACCCAAGGTCTGTATTTGAACCCTTCCCAAGGGGACTCACCCAAGGTCTGTATTTGAACCCTTCCCAAGGGGACTCACCCAAGGTCTGTATTTGAACCCTTCCCAAGGGGACTCACCCAAGGTCTGTATTTGAACCCTTCCCAAGGGGACTCACCCAAGGTCTGTATTTGAACCCTTCCCAAGGGGACTCACCCAAGGTCTGTATTTGAACCCTTCCCAAGGGGACTCACCCAAGGTCTGTATTTGAACCCTTCCCAAGGGGACTCACCCAAGGTCTGTATTTGAACCCTTCCCAAGGGGACTCACCCAAGGTCTGTATTTGAACCCTTCCCAAGGGGACTCACCCAAGGTCTGTATTTGAACCCTTCCCAAGGGGACTCACCCAAGGTCTGTATTTGAACCCTTCCCAAGGGGACTCACCCAAGGTCTGTATTTGAACCCTTCCCAAGGGGACTCACCCAAGGTCTGTATTTGAAGCTGCTGAGTTGGTTCCTGCATCAGGACCTTTGCAAGCTCTTGGCCTGCTTTCAGCACTCTTCTTGGCTCTTTTCATGGCTGATCCCTCACATGGTTCAGACTTAAAGCAAATGTCATTCTTCTGATAGGCCCTCCTGTCATCTCTATCACTCTGCCTTCATTTATTACAATCTAGAGTCATCTTGGCCATTTTGGGTTGTTCACTGCATCTCTCCGCTTAGAAAGCCTACCTTAGAAAGCATCTCACCTACCTGAGAAAGCAAGACAGGACCTTCTTCTTCCTGCCTCCTTCCTGCAGTCACTCAACAAAAAACCATTGAGTGTTTACTCTATGCTGGGTGGTATTCCAGAATTGTGTGATCAGGGCAGCCATGGAGCTGGTATTCTAGATGTTGTGGAGACCAGGGTGAGGGTTGGAGCTTTAGAAGAGGATGGGGGAGGCTGTTTTAGTCAGTGGTCAGGAAAGGTCTCTCTGGGAGCCCAGGTGTTAGGAAGGACCCAAAAGCCCGGAGGAAGTAATCAAAGGATAGAGAGAAGCCCCTAGGTTTTGAAAGTCCATACCTCCAGCCCCCTGTGGTGCCCAACACGTGTCTGGGTCACTGTCCAGGGTCCTGAACCAGACTGTCCAGTGGTGTCAGGTTGGCTAGGCAAAGGTTTAGGCTGAGGTGGAGGCAGAAAGAGTAGAAGCTTCAGGGGCTTAGATATTCAATCTAATTGAATAGCTGGCTTTAATCCCAGCTATTTCCTGCCAGTAACTGTGTGTGCGTTAGTTGCTCAGCTGTGTCCAACTCTTTGCAATCCCAGGGACTATAGCTCACCAGGCTCCTATATTCATGGAATTTTCCAGGCAAAAATACTGGAGTGGGCAGCCATTCCCTTCTCCAGGGGATCTTCCTGACCCAGGGATCGAACTCAGGTCTCCTGCATTGTAGGCAGATTCTTTACTGCTGAGCCACCAGGGGAACCACCTGGTATTCTTGTATTTAATGAAAATCTCTGGGTATCCCTGAAGGTGGAAAGTGCTGATGGCAAGTGGAGAGAAGCGGGGATGTAATTTGTACCATATTACCCAGAAACTTGTGGACAGTCAAGGACTAGAAACGAGAAATACCAGGCTTCGGTCTAAGCTCTGTCTATATGATAGTATTCTATTTTGTTACCACTGCCCCTTCCCCCGCTTCCTCACCTACCTTGAGGGTTGCTGTGAGGCTAAAGTAAAGCACTGACACAGTACAGGAGGTGCAGCAGCAGAGTCGTTGTTCCTTATTACTGTCAGGGCAGGGTTGACCACTGAGGCAGAAGGGAAGCTGAACTCAAACACACATCCCACGTTTTGCTGTCAAAAGGGCTGTTTGGGGTATTCTGGCTGCCTACCACCCAAGGCTTGAATCCCACCATGGGCAAGAGTTACTCATCTCTCCCACATGCACAGGATGGTGGGGAGAGGCAGCCTTGGGGTAAAAGAGCACTTATTTGGGGTGGAATGTTTGCTTCAGATGAACAGTGGTCCTCAGAATGTTTGCTCCAGTCTGTCTCCTTGCAACTCCTCCAACCTGGCCCTAGTCCTTCATGCTTACGGCCACAGAGAAGCGGCACGTGCCCTTTCTCAAGGAGTCTTTGCAGGATCTCCAGGCAGCCCCACCATTTCCTGACTGCAACATGGACTGGTGCACATCACCATCCACCAGCCCTGCAGGGGAATCACAGGGGAGGCACAACTGACAGGGGCTGTCCCAGAGGTCACAGGAGATGGGGTTCGGGGGCAAGTGATGCTGGCAGGACAGGGAGGTGGCCGGAGACAAGGCACTGAGGCTGAGAGTTGCTTCAACGTCAGTGAGAGTGATTCTCACGGCCCGGGTGCTCCTCACTTGCCCTTCTGGGACTTTAATTCTCATCAGTTAAATGTGACTGAATTAGCCCTCCTGAAACCCTATCCACCTGGGAGCCCGGTGACATCATGCTCCTACAGGCGCCCCCCCAAGCCACCCAACCCCGCCATCGCCTGCTGCGCCTGCCCCTGAGCTGCTGTCAGACTGAATTACCCTGCTTATTAAGATTTCACACAATGGAATGACGAGCAGCTGGCTCTGCCATCCAGCCCCAGAGCATTGAGTTTCTGTAACCCTGCTCCCAGCTCTCAGTGCAGGCCTCTGCCCAGGAACAGGAGGGCCCCAGTGGGAATATGCTGTTCTCTATTACCTCCCCCAATGCCCAGACTCAGCTTCTGGAAATTCAGACTCAGAACCTGTTCACAGACATGGGTGCCCACCAGATCCCAGCCTGAGCTCCCCAGAGGAGATGGTGGGGCCATGGCCCACAGCCTTGCCTCGCTGGAATGCTCTCCAGGGCGCCCATGGAGCCTGGTGCTCTGAGGCTGGGCACCCTCATGGAGCACTCCTGGCATCCCCAGCACCCTGTCCTGCTGGGTCTTGGTGGACACCCCCCTCCACATTAGTGGTCCACAAGAAGACAGAGAAGGGGTGAGTGGGGTTTCCCAGAGGCACCTTGAGAGGAACCTCAGGGTTCAGATTCCTCTGGTGCCCCAGCCATGCTGTCAGTCTCTTTATGCTTCCTCCAAAATCCATAAACCCTGGCAGGGGTCTGAATGCTGCCCCTTCACCACCAGAGGACTCACACTTTCCTCCCTCGTGGACTTCATCCAAAGCCACTCTCTGAGGATGCCTGGTAAAGCATAGCGGTGTGAGGGGAGACCCAGGGCAGGAAGGAGATGGCCTGGCCCCAGGAGGCCTGGGGCACAACCCAGAACGTCTGTGCCCTTCAGTGAGCTGTGGGCCTCCTTGTCAGGCCCTCGGGGTCTCAGCACCTGTGGGAAGTGGAGGTGACAATGGAGCTGCCTCTCTGCCCTACTGTAGGACTAGAGGCAAAGCCCATGGGCGCTCAGTGACCCCCTGGGGTGGGTCCTCCTCAAAGCAGGGACCCTCTGGTGCTGTGGCAAGAGCACACTCGACTTGGGACAGAATTTTCACGCCAGTGTTCTATGGTGCCTAAACCCTTACTGCTCCCACCCACTAAGACATCAGTTCTTGAGGAAAAGAACTCTTCCTGCAAAGGGGGAAATTGAGTGCTGAAGAGAAAGGCAAGTCCTGGGGACCCCCTACAGCTCTGAACCCAAGGTTTGCCATCAAAGACAAACACTTAGGTGTACGTCTGCAGAAGCGAAACTGCATCTCTCTGAATATTGGCCTCTCTGTCTAAAAATGAGATAACACCCACTTCAAAGGACAACTTTGAGAAGGAGATCATGTAATGCAGGCTTGTATGGATGTGGGAGTTGGACTGTGAAGAAGGCTGAGCGCTGAAGAATTGATGCTTTTGAACTGTGGTGTTGGAGAAGACTCTTGAGAGTCCCTTGGACTGCAAGGAGATCCAACCAGTCCATTCTGAAGGAGATCAGCCCTGGGATTTCTTTGGAAGGAATGATGCTAAAGCTGAAACTCCAGTACTTTGGCCACCTCATGCGAAGAGTTGACTCATTGGAAAAGACCCTGATGCTGGGAGGGATTGGAGGAGAAGGGGACGACAGAGGATGAGATGGCTGGATGGCATCACCGACTCAATGGACGTGAGTCTGAGTGGACTCCGGGAGTTGGTGATGGACAGGGAGGCCTGGCGTACTGTGATTCATGGAGTCACAAAGAGTCGGACACGACTGAGCGACTGAACTGAACTGAATGCAGGCTTGGAGCCCTTGTTAGTTTTCAGTCATTCAGTCGTGTCCAACTCTTTGCAACCCCATGAGCTGCAGCACGCCAGGCTTCCCTGTCCTTCACCATCTCCTGGAGTTTGCTCAAACTCATGTCCATTGAGTCAGCGATGCCATCTAGCCATCTCACCCTCTGTCACCCCCACCTCCTCTTGGAGCCCTTGGATGATGCCTGGAGATGGTGAATCTGGATCCTTCATACCACATTGTTTCTGGAAGAAAGCAATGCCCTTGGCTCTGACTACATGTCTATAGTGGCTACCTCTGGGGCAGATTTTAACAGCTGTGGCCATATTACCTGTATCCCTGACTCTAGAGCAGTGAGGAATCTCTGCTCTAGAGATCCTCCACAGAAGGAGCCCACAGAGTCCACATCTTTCCTAGTGGTGGTCAGTGGCGCCTAGTGGTCAGCCTGAGGCCCCGTGTGATCCACAGCTCATACTTCCCCACTCACACATCATCAGACTCCACAGGGACAGCTGAGGCTCCCTCCCAGCAGCACGGAGGAGGAGTGGGTAACTTGGAAATTCGCCATCCTCTCCTGAAAGTAGAGGACAGGATCCACCCAGGGACACTGGATTCCGGGGTCAACGTTTCAGGCTGCTGACTCCTAAAACAGAACTGATGCCTCCTTAGAACTTCAGGAGAAGAGACTTGTCTAGAGGTCACCTCCAGGTTCCCCCAGCAGCCCTTCTGCCCCTGCCCCCACACTGAGCACCACTGACCCTGCAGGCCAGGTCGGTGATGAGAGGGCTCCACACAAGCACAGGCAGAGAACTGGAGTGTCTTAGTGAGCCTGGACCCCATAACTAAGTCCAGGCAGCCTAGGCATTGATTGCTTAGGGCTCTGAAGGTGGGAAGGCTGAGATTAGGTACCAGCAAGTTTGGATTCTGTGAGCACTCACTTCTTGCTTTGCAGACAGCTCTCTTCTCACTGTGTCCTCATATGATAGGGAGAGGGGAGAGAGAGAGAAAAGAGCAAGCATTCTGGTGCCTCTTCTTATAAGGACACTAATCCCATTGTGAGGGCCCCATCCTCATGACCTCATCTGAGTCTTCAGTTCAGTTCAGTTCAGCTCAGTCGTGTCCGACTCTTTGTGACCCCATGAATAATCCTCCACAGAAGGAGCCCACAGAGTCCACATCTTTCCTAGTGGTGGTCAGTGGCGCCTAGTGGTCAGCCTGAGGCCCCGTGTGATCCACAGCTCATACTTCCCCACTCACACATCATCAGACTCCACAGGGACAGCTGAGGCTCCCTCCCAGCAGCACGGAGGAGGAGTGGGTAACGTGGAAATTCGCCATCCTCTCCTGAAAGTAGAGGACAGGATCCACCCAGGGACACTGGATTCCGGGGTCAACGTTTCAGGCTGCTGACTCCTAAAACAGAACTGATGCCTCCTTAGAACTTCAGGAGAAGAGACTTGTCTAGAGGTCACCTCCAGGTTCCCCCAGCAGCCCTTCTGCCCCTGCCCCCACACTGAGCACCACTGACCCTGCAGGCCAGGTCGGTGATGAGAGGGCTCCACACAAGCACAGGCAGAGAACTGGAGTGTCTTAGTGAGCCTGGACCCCATAACTAAGTCCAGGCAGCCTAGGCATTGATTGCTTAGGGCTCTGAAGGTGGGAAGGCTGAGATTAGGTACCAGCAAGTTTGGATTCTGTGAGCACTCACTTCTTGCTTTGCAGACAGCTCTCTTCTCACTGTGTCCTCATATGATAGGGAGAGGGGAGAGAGAGAGAAAAGAGCAAGCATTCTGGTGCCTCTTCTTATAAGGACACTAATCCCATTGTGAGGGCCCCATCCTCATGACCTCATCTGAGTCTTCAGTTCAGTTCAGTTCAGCTCAGTCGTGTCCGACTCTTTGTGACCCCATGAATTGCTGCAAGCCAGGCCTCCCTGTCCATCACCAACTCCCGGAGTTCACTCAGACTCGTGTCCATCAAGTTGGTGATGCCATCCAGCCATCTCATTCTCTTTCGTCCCCTTCTCCTCCTACCCCCAATCTGACTTTTCTCACCTCCCAAAGGTCCCACATCCAAATATCATCCCACTGGAGTTAGAGTGAGGTCTTCAACATATGGGATTGGGGAACAAGAATATTCAGCCCACAGCACAGGGTTTCAGGACACCACCTGTTAAGGGAACCCAGGATTGGGGGTGCCTATTGACACTAAGCATGGGGTAGAGTCCCACCACTGTTTTGCGATTCACCTTTTTTCAGGACACAGGGCACCATGCCACGGGCACTGCAGGCCCTGACCCTCAGGAACTACTGGCTATTTTTATTCCCATCTGGTTGAGATCGAGGTTTTGTTCTGGGACATACAATGTGACAATAGACTCCTAACTCCTCTGGGTCTCCCTGAATCCATTTCAATGTGAAGTGGAGGTCCCAGTAGTAATAATAATAAAACCCACCTTGAGACACTGCAGTCTGGGTTAAATGAGATACCGCAGCATTAAATTTCCTTCATAGTAAACAGTCTAAAACATGACACTTACCTAAAATTAAAAGATATATTATGGGGTAGAATACAAGGCAAGCACCCACTTTTAATGTGGATTGTGAGTGCTTGAGCTCTGTGCCCACTCCTTCAGGGTGTGCAAGCAGGAGGGGCTGTTCAAGAAAATTTTACACTCAGCTCAGCCCTCTGTGAGGCTATTCAGCTTCTGAGATTAGGGGTCCCAGGACCACAGATATTGCAGCTGTGTCTCAGGGTCCCTGGGGCCCTCTTGCCTGGAGCCCTGCCTTCAGACCTGTGCTCTCTCCTGAATGGAGAAGCTGTACCTGCAGGCATTGGGCAGAGCCAGAGGGGCAGTGGGATGTGCAGCTATTTCAGAGAGCAACTGTGTTCCTTCCTCTTAGTCACCTCTCCTCTTGCCCGCATCCTGGGTCTCTCCTCTGAAACAGCTCTGGGTCCCCTCCTACTGAGGGAACGACCTTGACCCGGGTGCTCCCCCAGTCTCATGCAGACACTGACAGATGACCCAGACACACCCTAGGCTCCTCCTCCACGAGTCTCACCCCACACCTGGGGGCCCTGGGCCCAAATACAGTGTGTCCACACCCTCACTGGCCGCACAGCTCCTTGGGGCCCCCATAACCTAATGACTGCCATCCAGGCTGGTGTGCTGAAGCCCACCGCTCCAGTCGAGGCCTGTGCTGTTTCAGGCAGGTGCTTTGACCTCCCACCCCCAAAACCCAGCCACAGAGCCAGCTTTATGCTGCTCTGCTCTGCTCACTTGACATCCCCAGCTTCATGCTGTCATCATCTTTCCACTGAGGCCCTCCACAGCCAGGGCTCATCCAAGAAACAGATCTCTTCCTGCTCTCAGAGTCCAGCCTCCTAGTCCAACACACAGGACACAGAGAACAGAATATCCTCCGTCAGGAGGGTCACAGGCAAAGCTAAAGTAGATAAATCAGAGAGTGGGTGTGCCAAGGGTGTGGGGGACAAGAATCAACTATCCAGAGGGCTTTTCCTAAAACAGGGCATTTGGCAGGGGACCTGTGAAAGACTTAGCTTTGAGGTTTCAGGCCCAACCCAGCTCTGAACGTTTCCTGGGCCCAAATGCCGCATGTCCCTGTTCCCAGCTTAAGGTCAATGCCCCCAGTTTTACTGTATTTAACCTGCCCTTTGAAGCAGTGTAATGTGGGCATCATGCGGGAAAGATGGCATCTGCAGCCCCAGGGCACACATGAGAAGGTGCTGGGAGAGTGAGAGTCAGCTCACTTCAGGGACAGTGGAACACAGGGGGACCCACCCACCTGTGCCCATTTCTGTGCCCATTTCAGCCAGCAGTTTCTGTGCCCACCCAGGGGGACCAGCAGCCACTGGGTCCTGGACAGGTGGACTCCCACAGCACTGTCTTCCTTGAGTTGTGGTTGTTATTCAGCCGCTCAGTCATGTCCGATCCTCTGTGACCCCATGGGCTGTAGCACACAAGGCTTCCCTGTCCTTCACCATCTCCCAGAGATTCCTCAAACTCAAGTCCATTGAGTCAGTGATGCCATCCAACCATGTCATCCTCTGTCACCCCCTTCTCCTCTCACCCTCAATCTTTCCCAGCATCAGGATCTTTTCCAATGAGTCAGCTCTTTGCCTCAGGTGGCCAAAGTATTGGAATGTCAGCATCGGTCCTTCCAATGAATATTCAGAACTGACTTCCTTTAGGATTGACTGGTTTGATCTCCTTGCTGTCCAAGGGACATTCANTCAATCTTTCCCAGCATCAGGATCTTTTCCAATGAGTCAGCTCTTTGCCTCAGGTGGCCAAAGTATTGGAATGTCAGCATCGGTCCTTCCAATGAATATTCAGAACTGACTTCCTTTAGGATTGACTGGTTTGATCTCCTTGCTGTCCAAGGGACATTCAAGAGTCTTCTCCAACACCACTGTTCAAAGACCTCCTTGAGGAGCAGAAAACAAATAAAAAGGGAAGTACAGAATGAGGTGAGTGCTTTAAAGGAATTGCTGGGAATTCACAATTTGGAGTGAGGACGGGGTGTCCTTGAGGGAGCAAGCCAGCTGGCCTCTCTGAAGAGAGCTGGGAAGGGCCAAGGTACCACCCTGAGGCCTCCTACACAGGGAGGGGCTCAAGGAAGTAAACACTAGGAGAGGGCCTGGGGCACCAGGAGTGAGAATGGGGCCTCAGTCCCAGGATGCTGTGCCCCACTGACCATGAAGGCCCAGACACCACACCACTCTTAACAGTAATCCTATGAAGGGCGTGGCAACGGGTCAGAGGGAGCAGGGCAGGCGCAGGCCAGGACAAGAACACAGTGAAGGGACCAAAGGAAGGGGACGGCCTCAGATGTAAACATAACTGGGCCTCTATTTCTGTTTCTCTCCTTGTTGGTGATGAGTCATTTTCTCAGGAGGTGCTAACTCAGATCAGATTCAGCCGCTCGCTCCTTGAAACCCAATACTGAGAGACAAGTGCTGGGGGAAAAGACAGCTTTACCGAGGAAGCTGGCAATTCTGGGATGAAGGTGGACTTATGTCCCAAAGAATCAAGTAACTGTCAGCCAGGTGGTGGAAAAGACAGACAGCTTTAAGGAGACAATTCTGGAACGAAGGTGGACTTACGTCCCAAAGAATCAACTCCTCACTGTCAGCCAGGTGGTGGGAAAGACAGACAGCTTTACCGAGGAAGCTGACAATTCTGGAACGAAGGTGGACTTACGTCCCAAAGAATCAACTCCTCACTGTCAGCCAGGTGGTGGGAAAGACAGACAGCTTTACCGAGGAAGCTGACAATTCTGGAACGAAGGTGGACTTACGTCCCAAAGAATCAACTCCTCACTGTCAGCCAGGTGGTGGGAAAGACAGACAGCTTTACCGAGGAAGCTGACAATTCTGGAACGAAGGTGGACTTACGTCCCAAAGAATCAACTCCTCACTGTCAGCCAGGTGGTGGGAAAGACAGACAGCTTTACCGAGGAAGCTGACAATTCTGGAACGAAGGTGGACTTACGTCCCAAAGAATCAACTCCTCACTGTCAGCCAGGTGGTGGGAAAGACAGACAGCTTTACCGAGGAAGCTGACAATTCTGGAACGAAGGTGGACTTACGTCCCAAAGAATCAACTCCTCACTGTCAGCCAGGTGGTGGGAAAGACAGACAGCTTTACCGAGGAAGCTGACAATTCTGGAACGAAGGTGGACTTACGTCCCAAAGAATCAACTCCTCACTGTCAGCCAGGTGGTAGAAAAGACAGACAGCTTTACCGAGGAAGCTGGCAATTCTGGGATGAAGGTGGACTTACGTCCTAAAGAATCAACTCCTCACTGTCAGCCAGGTGGTGGAAAAGACAGCTTTACCGAGGAAACTGGCAATTCTGGGATGAAGCTGGACTTACATCCCAAAGAATCAAGTAACTGTCAGCCAGGTGGTGGAAAAGACAGACAGCTTTAAGGAGGAAGCTGGCAATTCTGGGACGAAGGTGGACTTACGTCCCAAAGAATCAACTCCTCACTGTCAGCCAGGTGGTGGGAAAGACAGACAGCTTTACCGAGGAAGCTGACAATTCTGGAACGAAGGTGGACTTACGTCCCAAAGAATCAACTCCTCACTGTCAGCCAGGTGGTGGAAAAGACAGACAGCTTTACCGAGGAAGCTGGCAATTCTGGGGTGAAGCTGGACTTACGTCCCAGAGAATCAACTCCTCACTGTCAGCCATGTGCCGGTGGCTTAGTCGCTAAGTCATGTCTGACTCTTACAACCCCAGGGACTGTAGCCCACCAGGCTCCTCTGTCCATGGGACTCCCCAGGCAAGAATACTGTAGTGGGCTGCCATTGCCCTCTTCGGGGAATCTTCCCAACCCAGGGATCAAACCCAGGTCTCATGCATCGCTGGCAGATTCTTTACTGATGAGCTATGAAGGATTTTGTCAATCACAGGGCAAGAGCTTTCAAAGGGGACTTTCAGGGGTGCAGAGGCTGGAGGGGGGGTAGCTACATGCAGAAAAGCACTGTCAACTCCAAAAATCACCTTGAAATTAGTAATGCAGTGGTCTGATCAATGTCATCCTGATTGTTTTAAGTACACTTAACGTTCAGTTCCAGAATCAGTGTGTTCCCATTTCCTTGAGGCCAGTTCTCAGCACTGTGCATGATGGAACAGCTTATGTCACGGCTACCGTCTGGTCATCATGTAATTAAGTTTTTCCACCTGACTGGGGCCTCTGTATCTGGAAAACAACCCAAAGGATACAGCTCAGAATATTATCTATAGCCCTCGTGCGTGTGTGTGTGCTCAGTTGTGTCCAACTCTTTGCAACCCCAAGGACAGTAGCCCACCAGGCACCTCTGTCCATGGGATTTTGCAGGCAAGAATACTAGAGTGGACTTCCATTTCCTCTTCCAGGGGGTCTTTGAGCCCTCCAGGAGGAACTAAAGGTCTTTGAGTAGTTTGTTTAATGGTTAAACTGCTACCACTCTGTCTTATTTAACTATTTTCTTTTGTTTCTGCATTTCCTCCCTTCTCTGATTAAATTTGTTGATAAAGTTTTTCTATAGGTAAGAAGCAGGCAGAGAACGTGGTGCGGCCGGGTGCAGGTTCTGACCTGAGAAAGCCACATAAGGTCCTGCTTTGTTATAGAGGAAGTCCTTCACCCTCCACCATGAGGCTGGAAGCCTCTCCAGGTCTACAACCTGAAACTTTATAACTGCAGGGGACACCTGTCCTCCCTGCCAACTCCACATAGAAAAATCCCCTGGGAAGCACTCCTGTTGGCTGAGAACAGGTCATACGTCCATTCCCGGAAGGAGGCATTTGTTTTGGGATGTCCGATTGAGCACTGCGAATGCCCCCACCTAAAATCATTCTTCTCATGGGGAGAGGCAGCCCCTCAAAATGAAAGGGCTGCTTTACTGTGAGAAGACATTGTTGGAGGCCCTAGAAGTCCTAAGGAAACCTACAGCAGGGACAGCAGCCCAGGTCTCCAGGAAGATGACTTTGACAGAAGTGCTGGCTCTGTGGGTACACAGCTGTCACTGAATTTTAATGAGAGGTGACCTGGGACATTTTCTCAGAAATGAGAGAAACAGACAGGATGAAGGAAGTGAAACAAAAGCAACCAGAATTGAAGGGAGGGAGGGAGATGAATTTCAAGGCCAGAAGGCAGAGTGGAGAGACATGGCACGCCTGGGGTCATTGTTCTTGTCCACGGATACTTGCGGTCACTCCTGTCTTATGTCAGTTCCCAATTCATCAATAGGTCTCAGCTACTTCCCTGCCTGGGACCAGAGCACTTCACAGCCACAGAGGTCTTGTGGCTCACGCCCAACATTTCCCCTTCTGAATGAGATAAGTGCACACAGCAGCCCAAACCCATTAGCCCTTCTGGCACTTTCCAAGGTGGCAGACTTGGATCCAGGCAGGAGTGCTGACCCAGCGTATGAACCTTCTGCAGAGGGTCAGCAGCTCTGGAAACAGAAACCATACTGGCCCCAAGGAAGAAGCCTGCGAGGGCAGCACCAAGCAGGCCCTCACGCTTACCACAAAGGGCTAGAATAACAGTCAGGTCCATTTTTAGAAGTCCATCAAAATGTCCTGCCAAAATGAAACAAAAGACAATAACATAAAAATTCATGGCAGCAGGCTATGAAAATGAGGGTCAGACGCAGTGCCGGCCACACAGGGGGCCACCCACTGTCTGGTCCCAGAGGGCTCCCAGACTTCCCTGCTTGACCTCACAGAATTCTGCCTTCTTCCCAAACATGCAACATCTCTGGGCCTCCTGCACCTCTGCTCTCTCCACCACTCCTGCCTGCAAATGCCTAGTTACCCTTGAGGCCAGGTCCCAGCAACACTTGGTCTGGGCAGCCTGCCCTGAACCGTCCCCCATAGTTCTCATCTCCCAGCCCCAGAATCATGTCCCCAGAGCCCACGATGCTTGGGCGGCGTGCCCCCCTCCACCACTCTGTATTCAGCCTCTGTCCTGGCACCTGGCACCCTTCACACTCAATAAATGTCGGGTACCTGTTTGGTGATTGATACAAGGCCTCTGGCTTAAACGCAACTGACCTAAGTTCATTTTCCCATTCCAAAAACAACTCCAAAAGGCCAGGGGCTGCAACCCACACCTTCTCCTGGTGCCAAAACCCATCTGAAAAAGGGCCAGCACCAGGAAGTCAACTCACACTGGATGGTTTCTAAACAGCAGCGCTCAGAACACCCTCCCCGGGGCTGGTGGCCTCACTGTCGACCTCTGAAACAGCGCAAAGCCGTGTCAACTTCAGAAACAGGGCAATAAGAAATGGCCAACACTAAGGCCACAAAGCAACAGGGTTTTAGAAGAGGAAGTTTCTCTATGGATTGGGACATTTCAAACCTTTGCAGGAAGATGCCCATGAAAAGTATTGAGCGAGAAAGCTTCCACTTACCTGGCTTATTCAATCAGGCCCCTCAGTGGGCATCTGATGTGTCTTCTCTGATGGTTCAGGAGGCAGCAAGAGACTGCTAAGTCCCAGGAGGTGGCAAACATCTGCACAGACAAGTCACCTGCAGTGACTGGGGGCTAGAACCACTGTCACCACGCCCAGTGTGGGCGAAGCTTCTGAAACCTTCTCCACCTGAGCCATGGCAGCTCCGGGTCCTCACTGAAATCAAGTATTTCGCGTTGTGCACAGGATGAGGACAGGTAGCTAAAGCCCGAACGTTAACCACTGGTACACTTACGCGCTATGTATGGTCCTCTCAGACTTAACAGCCTGGTGTGTGGTGTCACAGAACACGCATGCTCAGAGTTGAAAGAATCTATACTGACTTGAGAGCCTCCACCAAGGTGCTTGGGGTTCCTCCTTGCAAAGCCTTTGGTAAACTGAGGGGAGCTCTGTGCACAGGGAAGGCACACAGAGAGGAGAAAAGCAAAACACAGAACATAATATAGCCTCATCTCTCTGCAACCAAATTTTCAAAATGGTCACCCAGACACCTCTCAATTAATGAATATTCTTCATCTAAAGAGAACTGAGTTTTCTTCACAATTCAACTTATATCAGAAAAAAAATGTTGGATCAACTGTCCAGAAAGATTTCCCAACTAAAAATAAAGTGTAGTTTACTTTGAAAAAATTTTTTAAAAAAAGTTAATTATTAAAAAAGAAAGAAAGAAAAAAGGTGAGTCAGTTCTATAATAACTTATATGGGGAAAGAATCTGATAAAGAAAGTATATAAGTATATACGTAACTGAATCACTTTGCTGTATGCCTGAAACTAATACAACATTGTAAATCAACTATATTCTAATATAAAATAAAAATTAGATTAAAAAGATAAGAAAATGATGAGTCAGAAGGGAAAGGAAAGCCCATTTGGAAAGCTTGGCACCCAGTAGATATGCTTGTTGATGTCCAACACCAGTCATGGTGATTGCTAGTTGATTAAAAGCTTCACACCATCATCCCATTGCTACTGTTTAGTCACGGATCACTTACCTGCCTGGAATAAAAGGGGGAAGTTCAATATATCAAGGTTTATCCACCATGCAAAATACCCCACATCCATTAAAAGAACGAAACAGATGTCTGTGTGCTGTCATAGAAAGAGCTGGAGGCCTACTGTAGGGAACAAGTTGTGCACACCGCTGGGTACACAGATCCTGGCTGTGTGTGTGTGTGCTTAGTCACTTCAGTTGTGTCTGACTCTTTGGGACACTATGGACTGTAGCGCTCTAGGCTCCTCTGTTCATGCGATTCTCAGGCAACAGTACTGGAGCGGGTTGCCAGGCCGTCCTCCAGGGGATCTTCCCAACCTAGGGCTCGAACCCGTGCCTCTTATGTCTCCTGCATTGGCAGGTTCCTTACGACTAGCGCCACCTGGGAAGCCCGCTCCTGGTTAAATCCTACTCAACACAGAAGTGCATAGGGAGGTCCTGCAGGACACTTACCAAGCAATAGCCACACCCACCTCTGGGAGGAGAGGGAAGAGGTGAGGGTGGGTGAGGACATGTGAGGTCAGGTTAGGGCAGGTAGGGACAGGTGGGGAACAGGTGAAGGCAGGGTA
The DNA here is from genome assembly GCA_006410675.1 of Oreotragus oreotragus. Taxonomy (NCBI): domain Eukaryota; kingdom Metazoa; phylum Chordata; class Mammalia; order Artiodactyla; family Bovidae; genus Oreotragus; species Oreotragus oreotragus. The sequence goes on along the minus strand of SJYX01016456.1, from coordinate 22,870 downwards.
GGGCAGTTGGTGGCTGGTAAGAACAGGTGAGGGCAGGCGAGGGCAAGTTGGGACAGGTGAGGTTACGTGAAGATGGGTAAGAACAGGTGAGGGCAGGTGGGGTTTGGTGAGGATAGGTGAAGACAGGTAAGGGCAGGTGAGGGCATGTGAGATTTGGTGAGGGCAGGTCACGGCAGGTGGGGACAAGTGGGGGCAGGTCAGGTGAACTGGCTCATCCTACTCTACACTTCCCATGTTGTCGGAATCTTTCTCTGAAAAATGGGAGGGCAAGACTTCGAGCTCCCGTTAGTCTGTACCCCTCGATACAAGGAGAAGGCCTTGCCAAATGCCCCAACGTGTACCCCAGAGGAAAAGGAGGACGATGACCATCTGGTGGAGCAGCTGGCAGAGAGGAGTGAAAGGCAGGCTGGGCCAGGCACCCTGAGGGGAGGGGGCAGGAGGCTGCCTGGTACCTTCTGTGAGGCAAACGGGACGGGGTTCCTGGTAGGACCTCTCTCATGTGAACTTGACAGGTGCTGAAGGTGAAGTGGAGTCTGACTAGGGATAAAAATCAGGTTGAGCCCCCAACTTCCAGGGAGGGGTACACTCAGAGACACCAATTCCTCTCTCCTAATGGTAAGTTTTTGACAGTGGACACGGGGACACAGGGAGAAGCTGTTCCAAGACAGTGAATATAGAGTTGCCCAGCACACTCCCTCCATGGCGGCTGAATGTAAGCTCACAGGTGAGTCATGCAGGCCAGCTGCGCCACTTGAAATCTCTCATCTGTTCCGAGGATTAGACCTGGGTGTGAGACAACCTGGTCAAATCCAAGTCAGATCCAAGGGCCCAGAGTCCACTTGGAGGAGGCAAGCTGCCGGTGGGTGCCAGGGCAGCTGGGTTCTCCTGGAGCAAGCCTTCACTCTTCACTCACTCTGAGGGGCTGCCACTCATCCAGCTACTCTGCAGGGAGGGATGACTTCACACTGGCTTTCAGAGACCTGGAGAGTTCAGTGTTCTTACAGGAACAGTTAAGATCATACTCTTACAGCAAAGGGCTCCTTCCCCCCTCTCCCCCCCAAAAATATGAATTTGACATCCCCTGTGTCAGACAATGAGGTTCTGTTCTCTTGGCCCAAGTCCTTTCTCACTAAAGAATCCAGACCAGACACTTCGGGATATGTGCCAGGCTGGTCTCTCCATCCTTGACTTTAGGGAAGGCTGCAGGGAGGGCTGGAGAAAGAGCGCCTGTTGGAGGGGACAGGAAGATGGAATTTGAAAAGTGAACTCATGTTTTTATGTTGATCCTCTTCCTCAAGTGGAGTAATGAATTTGATAAAGAACTATATCCCAGTTTACAAAAAAAAAAATAAAGATGCAGGAAGAAGGCTAAAAGGAAGTCCAATGGTGTGTCCTCTTTGTCTGTGGAAGACCTCAGTGCACCCTCTTTTTGGTATGGGAACGCTGAGCTTGGATATTCCGTAGGCCCTGGGGCTGCCTGGTGTAACTGCAGCCTTGATTCCTGCCAACAGGTGTGCACGGAAGTAATTCATGCAGAAGTGGGACAGTGGCCTGGGAACAATTCCAACATCACTGAAAAAAACGACCGAAGGATGCTAAACCACAAACCAGAGGACCTGCCTCGGACGTCTCAGGACCATCGGCTCACCCTGTACCATCAGCCATATCCGCACGCTGACTCAGCCACTGTAGTGAATATCTTCCTCAGCCTTCAATCTAAAATATGTTCATCCTTCTAAAAGCTTCTGTAATGAGAAGAGTAACCAAAAAAGTAATAAAATGTGCCCTTTAGGGCTTAAGTTAGAGTCAACAAGACTGACATATGCAGAAGTGGGGCTTCCATTCCAGGAAGGAAAGATATTTAGCAGATATTCTAGAGTCCAAATCTATTAATACCTGGGGAAATCTATGATCATAGAAGCCAATTACCTTCTGGAAATGTCTACTCTGATATAAAATGGTGGTAGTAGGGGTTTAGTTGCTAAGTTGTGCCCAACTCTTAAGACCCCCTCCATAGACTGTAGCCCACCAAGCTCCTCTGTCCATAGAATTCCCCAGGCAAGAATACTAGAGTGGGTTGCCATTTCCTCCTCCAGGGGATCTGCCTGACCCATGGATTGAATCCATGGTTCCTGCATTGCAGGTGGATAATTTACCACAAAATCACCGGGAAAGACCTTGTCATAAAATGGTTACATATAACTGTATTTATCACCTTTTCCTAAATTTTCTTAAAGGTAAATCAGCATTTTAATTTCTTTGAGGTGATTACATAGTACTTAGTATTTCCAAATAACTGAGTTTCCACATCCTGTAGGATCACAGGAAAGTGATCATTTTTAAAAAAGAATAGAAAAAAAAATCTTGTTCTGTTTAAGCCTGTCAATGCATCTGTACAGACCTTCACAATTTTTATTCTTCATTTCAAACTGGCAGCCGTCAATGAAAATGGACAAAGAACTCCATTCATTCACCCAGCGTTTTAAGAACCTCAGATCACAACCAAACACTTAACCAGTTTAATTGGCCAGGCTGCACCAGGCAGACTCCACTTAAGATATTTCTGTGGTTTCCTGCTCCAGATGAAGCTGAAAATCCCCTCATAGTGGATTTTCTGGTGGGTTTCCACCCAATGCTAATAGCACTCCTTGGAAACAGTTACTGCAGAAAACAAAGCTGTAACCACTCACTGGGAATTTAGTGGCATTTGGTCTGTGAGCAGAACTGTTTTCCAAGAGCCACAGTCAAGACCACTGTAAGGGATCTCACAAGGGAATCAGGGGCCAAAAAGTGTGTCTCCAACCATTCCTCGGGGCAGAGAGAACCTGCTAGGTTCATATCATATTCTAAAATGGGCTGTATAATCAGCTTTTTTATGGATTTGATTAATATGTTAACATATTGGGCTAGTGTATTTTATTACAAAATATACATAATTTGATTTTCATCCCCTTTCTGGCACAGAGGTACTAAAACCCTTGGAATTTCTTGTGATGTGAGTTATAAAGGTATCTCATTGTGTTAATGAGGTGGCTTTGGAAAGTACCTAAGGATGGAGCCTGGTTACCAGGAGAACAAACCACGTGATTAAAGGGTTAGAACTTCCTCCATCAGTGACCTCCATTACAGGAGAGGGGCTGAAGGTGAAATCAGTCACCAACGGCCAATGATTTAATCAAATGTTCTCATGTAATAAAGCCTCCATAAAATCCCAAAGGACAGGGTTCCAAAGATTTCTGGCTAGTGAACACGTGGAGATTTGGGAAAGTGGTGCTCCTAGAGAGGACGTGGAAGCTCCACACCCTTCCCCCTAATTTGCCCTGTGCATCTCTTCCATCTGGCTGTGAAACAAAATTCATATTTTATGGCAAGACAAGAAAAATTTTAACATAAAAATTTTATCAGACCTTTGGCCTCCTCTCTCTCCCCACTGTGCATTGTGCATGGACTCAACTTCCCCATCCATATGAATACCTGCTCAACCATAAATGGCAACATTTCCCTAGCATGGGCAAGACAACTCCTTAAAAGGCAGCCTTCCTCCTTGATTGTAAGGGGTCATGATGTTCTTGAACCAAACTTGAGTCCATTCTCCAACACACAGTGAAGCCAGTCTACTAAACACCCAGTTGTGGTTAAGGAAAGTGCAGCGTTTGTCACAAGGCACCACAGGAAGAGAATGGCTGGCTCAAAAACCCCAAACTCCCAGAAGGGCTTCTGAAAGGCAGTTTTAAAGGCCAAGTTGGGGGGCAGGGGTGACATTGGTAATGAGCCTGTGAACAATTTTCTGGTTGGCTGATGGCGAGATAACAGGGCGGTGTCACATGGGTCAACCTTATTGATCCTTAGGCTCCAGTAAGCCTGGAGGGCTACATACTCATGGTCATCAAGTGGTTAATTCTTTCATTTGGTGGAAGGTTTAGCATCTGTAAAACAACCCAGGAAAGGCACATCATATCCTATTATCTAGGTACTTCACAGAGGAGCTACAGCAGAGGATATGGGGAAAGAGTCTGTCCCAGGAGGCCCCATAGTATCCTGCTCCCTTACAATGATGATCCACCACTCTGTACTTGCAGATCTGGATTTTGTAAACTGTCAATAACACGTCATCTAAAATATAGCCCTCTGTCTCGAAAAACTTATATAACTGTGCTTTGACTTCTAATGGGCTAAACAGTTCTTGGGGCTTTCTGAGATGCTCTTCCAGGGTTATAATACTCAATTTGGCTTGAATAAAATTTTCCATTTCTTTCTTAGATCAACTGATTAATTCTTCCTCAACAATACCCTTTCACCATACCTAGCCATATGAATCTCTTCCATCTGGCTATTTCTGAGTTATACGCTTTTATAATAAACTGGTGATTTAGTGACTAAAATGTTTCTCTGAGTTCTGAGAGCCACTCCAGCAAATTAATTGAACCCACAGAGGGGGTCACTGGAACGCCCCATCCAGAGCCAGTTGGTCAGAAGCACAGGTGTCAACATGGCAGTGGTGACTGTACTCTGAAGTTGGGGATCCCAATCTCCTGGGGTACAGTCTTGTAAGAAAAAGCCCTTAACCTGTGAGGTCTGGTATTCCTGAGGGTAGACAGTCAGAATTAAGCTGAATTGCAGGCTACTCAGTTTGGCATCACAGAATTGGGTTTTTATGGGAAAAACACTCAACATGGTAATTGGTGATCTGATACATAGCTGGTGTCAGAATAGCACATACTAACTAAACATTAATTTTCATTAATATATAAATTAACAAACTAATGACTTTTTGACTAAAAAAAAGATTTCAACAACCTGAGTTACCAATGATAGAATAACTTTTCCTTAGAGTACCATTTTCTTCGAAGTGGTTAGCTGGATAAGTAACCAGTAGGGCTTCCAAGGTAAAGAATCTGCCTGCCAAACAGGATACACAGGAGACATGGGTTCCATCCCCGGGTTGGGAAAAATCCCCTGGAGGAGGAAATGGCAACACACTCCAGTATTCTTGCCTGGGAAATCCCATGGACAGAGGAGCCTGGAGGGCTACAGTCCATGGGGTTGGAAAGAGTCAGACATGACTTAGTGACTAAACCACCACAGGGTGACCATAGCATCTTTCATGATAATGTAAGCCTGAATCCATGGAAATCCAAAGGTTGTGAGCTGATGAGGGCTCTACCTGTCAGAACAGATCAGGATACAGACAGACAGGTCTGTTCTAAGGATCAGTCTGTGAAACTAAATCTTCCCATAAGTGCTGTATATGCCTGCATGCTCAGTTCATTCCCAAGAGACATCAACAAGTCCCACTGAGGCACACTCAGTCAGTTGATAAATTATGTCTGACTCTTTGTGACCTCATGGACTCTAGCCAGCCAGGCTCCTCTGTCCATGGAATTTCCCAGGCAAGAATACTGGGGTGAGTTGCCATTTCCTACTCCAGGGGATCTGCCTGACCCAGGAATCAAACCCACATCTCTTGCATCTCCTGCATTGGCAGGCAAATTTTTTATCACTGTGCCACCTGGGAAGCCTCTAAGGGCTATATGGACCATGATAAGAAAGAGAGTCAGTCCCAGGACCTGCAGGGAAGCAATCTCTCCAAAGTCCTAAAGACTGGTGTCACTTCATAGCTCCAGGGAAAAGTCTTCCTCAGGAAAGAAACCACATCAGATCTTTCAGTATGAAAATGTCGACTGAAAAAATGCACAGCCTCAAAGTTGAGAATTATGTTTCATTCAAGGTCCTTGCTGAGGACTGTAGTCCAGAAGAGAACCTCTCAGATAGCTCTGAGAAAACTATTCCAAAGAGGTAAGAGAGGAGCCAGGATATAAAGGAGTCTTTGCTGAAAAAAATACACTAGTGAAAAGGATCGCCACTAAACATAAAAAACAGACAACTCAAGTTAATGACTTAACCTTTAGTCATAAGCTTTTCTGTGTATGGGGAAGAGCAGGAGTCTGGACTCACTGAAGTTATTCCTTTGATATGTATCTTAACTATGGTACTCAGTCTGACTGTTTGGGACCCCATGGACTATAGCCCACCAGGCTCCTTTGTCCATCAGATTTCCCAGGGAGGAATACTGGAGTGGGTTGCCATTTCATTCACCATCTTAACTATATCCAGGCCCAGTTTCCTATTTTTCTCATCCTGAATTCCCTCAGGGCACATCGTGGCTGGGAAGAGGGGTGGCTGCAGTGGCTGATGGCCTAACAGCAGACAACATTTGTTGTTCACCAGAATAAACTTGTGGGTGGCGTGATCTCACTGTGATGAATTCTGCATGTTCATAACCCAGCCAAGTGGAGCAGGCTGTGATACCTGAGGCTCATGCAGAGGCTGTGTGAACTCAGCCACCGCAGAAATCAGATCCCATCAGACACTTTAAACAGGTCTGGACTCCTAATTACTCAGCCTCCTCAAGGGGTTTCCCAAATAAGAATAACCCTCAGATAAGTGTGGCAGTGGGTTTCCCTGGTGGCTCAGTGGTAACGAATCTTCCTGCCCATGCAGGAGAAGCAGGTAGGAGACACAAGTTTTATCCCTGGGTTGGGAAGATCCCCTGGAGGAGGGCATGGCAACCCACTTCAGTATTCTTGCCTGGAGAATCCCCATGGACAGAGGAGCCTGGCGGGCTGCAGTCGAGGGGACTGCAGAGTTGAACATGACTTAGCAACTAAACAAACAAAAACAAAGTGTGATAACACATGAAGATGGTGTGATCATTTGAATGGGGCTCCCTTTGCCAAGAGAGCTCTATAGGAGGCTTTGGGGATTTCTTGGTGGAAGCAACTTGCCTTGCTCTTGAGACTAGTGGGTCCAGGGTCATCGGTTGGGGTCTCATAGGCCAGTCTCATGAGGCCTTTGTGGCTGCCTTGCCTGTGCTGGGCCTGGACCCTGGAAGGGAAGCTCCATAAGGGGAAACCCCTCCCCAGGAAGGGCGCCCACCACTTTCTCCCAGGAGAGGCCATGTTCTGGGTCTAGCATGGACATTCAACCATTCATCTGAGAGCACAACTTTGAACTTCAGGACAGTAGGCATTTGGATTTGCCTCACTGCCTTTCCCTCATCACACAAAGTAGAACCTAATATGCCCTCAAGTTTGGGATTTAGGCAAGGTTTGGGGGTTTCTACAAAGCCCTGCCACTTCACTCTAGTCAAGCAACATTCTGTAAATTTCACATAGGATACAGAACACAGGACCTCAGCAGTGGCCACAAGACTGGAAAAGGTCAGTTTCCATTCCAATCCCAAAGAAAGGCAATGCCAAAGAATGCTCAAACTACTGCACAATTGCACTCATCTCACACGCTATTAAAGTAATGCTCAAAATTCTCCAAGCCAGGCTTCAGCAATACGTGAACCATGAAATTCCTGATGTTCAAGCTGNCTTTGTTGACAAAGTAATGTCTCTGCTTTTGAAAATGCTGTCTAGGTTGGTCATAACTTTCCTTCCAAGGAGTAAGCATCTTTTAGTTTCATGGCTGCAGTCACCATCTGCAGTGATTTTGGAGCCCCTCAAAATAAAGTCAGCTACTGTTTCCACTGTTTCCCCATCTATCTGCCATGAAGTGATGGGACTGGATGCCATGATCATAGTTTTCTGGATGTTGGGCTTTAAGCCAACTTTTTCACTCTCCTCTGTCACTTTCATCAAGAGGCTCTTAAGTTCTTCTTCACTTTCTGCCATAAGGGTGGTGTCATCTGCATATCTGAGGTTATTGGTATTTCTCCTGGCAATCTTGATTCCAGCTTGTGCTTCCTCCAGCCCAGTGTTTCTCATGATGTACTCTGCATACAAGTTAAATAGGCAGGGTGACAATATATAGCCTTGACATACTTCTTTTCCTATTTGGAACCAGTCTGATTTTCCATGTCCAGTTCTAACTGTTGCTTCCTGACCTGCATATATGTTTCTCAAGAGGCAGGTCAGGTGGTCTGGTATTCCCATCTCTTTAAAAAAATTCCACAGTTTATTGTGATCCACACAGTCAAAGGCTTTGGCATAGTCAATAAGACAGAAATAGATTTTTTCTGGAACTCTCTTGCTTTTTTGATGATCCAGTGGATGTTGACAATTTGATCTCTGGTTCTTCTGCCTTTTCTAAAACCAGCTTGAATATCTGGAAGTTCATGGTTCACGTATTGCTGAAGCCTGGCTTGGAGAATTTTAAGCATTACTTTACTAGCATGTGAGGTGAGTGCAATTGTATGGTAGTTTGAGCATTCTTTTGCATTGCCTTTCTTTGGAATTGGAATGAAAACTGACCTTTTCCAGTCCTGTGGCCTCTGCTGAGTTTTCTAAATTTGCTGGCATGTTGAGTGCAGCACTTTCACAGCATCATCTTTTAGGATTTGAAATAGCTCACCTGGAATTCCATCACCTCCACTAGCTTTGTTTGTAGTGTTGCTTCCTAAGGCCCACTTGACTTCACGTTCCAGGATGTCTGGCTCTAGATGAGTGAGCACATCACCATGATTATCTGGCTCATGAAGATGTTTTTTGTATAGTTCTTCTGTGTATTCTTGCCACCTCTTCTTAATATCTTCTGCTTCTGATAGGTCCCTACCATTTCTGTCCTTTATTGAGCCCATCTTTGCATGAAATGTTCCCTTGTTATCTCTAATTTTCTTAAACACACCTCTAGTCTTTCCCATTCTATTGTTTCCTCTATTTCTTTGCATTGATTGCTGAGGAAGGCATTCTTATCTCTCCTTGCTATTCTTTGGAACTCTGCATTCAGATGGGTATATCTTTCCTTTTCTTCTTTGCTGTTCACTTCCCTTCTTTTCACAGCTAGTTCAGCCCATAACATCAATCATGTCATCATCCCCATCATCCTGCTACCATTTATTGATCACCTAGTATGTGTTAGGCTCTGGCCTTAAACCTTTCTGAGTGTGATCATGTTTAATTTTCACAGGAGTCGGGAAGAGACAGATAAGGTAAACCCACACTTTGCCTCCTCAAGAAGGTGTTCTCTTATGCCATGCTTCTGCCAAAATGTCATTATCCCTCCAGTCTATAGGCCGGGGAGCTTCTGTTTAGCCCATCCACTCAGAAATCAAACACTTCTTTGAATTATGGAAACTGACTCTCTCCAAGAGAACGCATCTTAAAATTTTTGAGCTCCTCAGATGTCTAGGCAGCAAAAGATTTCATTGTGATTGCCAAGAGCTGTATAATTCCAACTCGCCTTAAAAGCCATCAGTGCTTTTTAGGCTCTGGGGCCACCTGGAACCATCAGAGAGGGTGACCAGTGCCCTCTCTGCCCACCCCCCATGCCTCCAGGGCTTTCCTCCACTTGGGCAGAGCCTGGATGACTGGGACCCAGTTTGGTTTGTTCTGCCCCAGGGCCTAAAATAGAATCAGATCTCCATGAAGGTCAGGAAGGAAATACAAAATAAACAGATCTTCTTAACCCCAAAGGGACACTACAGGCCATGAGTATAAAGCATTTCAATGAGGCTTCTCATCTCATTATTCTGTTTTGCATTAGGCTAGTAAGGGAATAAAATTGTGTGTGTGTCCCCACATGCATGTAGGGGTGTGTGTATGTGTGTGTGTACATGTGTGTGTATTTTAGGGGCCATCCCCAGTCTTTAGCAGTCCACAACAATGAACTCATCATTTACTTGGCCCTGTAGGAGGCAGAGTTTTAAGATGGCCCCCACAAAGCGTCCTGGCCCCCACTCTACTCCTGTGATTATGTCACGTATTGCGAGAAGGAGCTTATCTAAGTGCATCAAATCTAATCATAGGAGAAAAGCAGAGAGATTTCTCCAACTGGTTACAGAAAGGACAGTTAAAAGAGGGCAGATGCGTAAGAAGTATTTGAGGTGATATTAGGAGCCCCCAGATGCTTAGAAAACTCCCGATTCACAGCCAGGAAAGAGATGGGACCACCATCCTACAACCATGAGGAACTGAATCCTGCCAACAACCTTGATGAGTTAGGACGCTGATTCTTCCCCCAGAATTTCCAATAAGAACAGCCCGGCCAACACCTTGATTTTGGCCTTGTGAGACCCTAAGCAGAGAACCTACTTGCTTTCTCTCAGATTTCTGAACTGCAGAGCTGTGGGTTAATGAGTGGATGTTATCTTCAGTTCAGTTCAGTTCATTTCAGTCGCTCAGTCGTGTCCGATTTTTTGCGACCCCATGATTCACAGCACGCCAGGCCTCCCTGTCCATCACCATCTCCCGGAGTTCACTCAGACTCACGTCCATCGAGTTCACTGTTTCCCCATCTATTTCCCATGAAGTGATGGGACTGGATGCCATGATCTTCGTTTTCTGAATGTACCCTAGTGACCTTATTTTGGGCTTCCCTGGTGGCTCAGAGAGTAAAGAATCTACCTTCAATGCAGGAGACCTGGGTTCAATCCCCAGGTCGAGAATATCTCTTGAAGAAGGAAATGGCAACCCACTCCAGTATACTTGCCTGGAGAATCCCATGGATAGAGGAGCCTGGGGAGTTACAATTCCTGCGGGTCACAAAGAGTCAGACACGACTGAGCAATTAACACTTTCAGTGACCTTATTTTCCCTTCATCTCTGAAAACTGTTTCTCCAGTTAAGTCACATCTAAGGTTCCAGGGACTTCAGCATGTGAATCCTAGGGGGGCAAGGTCAGTTCAGTTCAGTCGCTCACTTATGTCCGATTCTTTGTGACCCTATGAACCACAGCACACCAGGCCTCCCTGTCCGTCACCAACTCCTGGAGTCCACCCAAACCCATGTCCATTGAGTCGGTGATGCCATCCAACCATCTTATCCTCTGTCATCCCCTTCTCCTGCCCTCAATCTTTCCCAGCATCAGAGTCTTTTCAAATGAGTCAGCTCTTTGCATCAGGTGGCCAAAGTATTGGAGTTTTAGCTTCAACATCAGTCCTTCCAATGAACACCCAGGACTGATCTCCTTTAGGATGGACTGGTTGGATCTCCTTGCAGTCCAAGGGATTCTCAAGAGCCTTCTCCAACACCACAGTTCAAAAGCATCAATTCTTCAGCACTCAGTTTTCTTTATAGTCCAACTCTCACATCCATACATGACTACTGGAAAAACCATAGCCTTGACTAGATGGACCTTTGTTGACAAAGTAATGTCTCTGCTTTTGAAAATGCTGTCTAGGTTGGTCATAACTTTCCTTCCAAGGAGTAAGCATCTTTTAGTTTCATGGCTGCAGTCACCATCTGCAGTGATTTTGGAGCCCCTCAAAATAAAGTCAGCTACTGTTTCCACTGTTTCCCCATCTATCTGCCATGAAGTGATGGGACTGGATGCCATGATCATAGTTTTCTGGATGTTGGGCTTTAAGCCAACTTTTTCACTCTCCTCTGTCACTTTCATCAAGAGGCTCTTAAGTTCTTCTTCACTTTCTGCCATAAGGGTGGTGTCATCTGCATATCTGAGGTTATTGGTATTTCTCCTGGCAATCTTGATTCCAGCTTGTGCTTCCTCCAGCCCAGTGTTTCTCATGATGTACTCTGCATACAAGTTAAATAGGCAGGGTGACAATATATAGCCTTGACATACTTCTTTTCCTATTTGGAACCAGTCTGATTTTCCATGTCCAGTTCTAACTGTTGCTTCCTGACCTGCATATATGTTTCTCAAGAGGCAGGTCAGGTGGTCTGGTATTCCCATCTCTTTAAAAAAATTCCACAGTTTATTGTGATCCACACAGTCAAAGGCTTTGGCATAGTCAATAAGACAGAAATAGATTTTTTCTGGAACTCTCTTGCTTTTTTGATGATCCAGTGGATGTTGACAATTTGATCTCTGGTTCTTCTGCCTTTTCTAAAACCAGCTTGAATATCTGGAAGTTCATGGTTCACGTATTGCTGAAGCCTGGCTTGGAGAATTTTAAGCATTACTTTACTAGCATGTGAGGTGAGTGCAATTGNAGTCAGACATGACTTAGTGACTAAACCACCACAGGGTGACCATAGCATCTTTCATGATAATGTAAGCCTGAATCCATGGAAATCCAAAGGTTGTGAGCTGATGAGGGCTCTACCTGTCAGAACAGATCAGGATACAGACAGACAGGTCTGTTCTAAGGATCAGTCTGTGAAACTAAATCTTCCCATAAGTGCTGTATATGCCTGCATGCTCAGTTCATTCCCAAGAGACATCAACAAGTCCCACTGAGGCACACTCAGTCAGTTGATAAATTATGTCTGACTCTTTGTGACCTCATGGACTCTAGCCAGCCAGGCTCCTCTGTCCATGGAATTTCCCAGGCAAGAATACTGGGGTGAGTTGCCATTTCCTACTCCAGGGGATCTGCCTGACCCAGGAATCAAACCCACATCTCTTGCATCTCCTGCATTGGCAGGCAAATTTTTTATCACTGTGCCACCTGGGAAGCCTCTAAGGGCTATATGGACCATGATAAGAAAGAGAGTCAGTCCCAGGACCTGCAGGGAAGCAATCTCTCCAAAGTCCTAAAGACTGGTGTCACTTCATAGCTCCAGGGAAAAGTCTTCCTCAGGAAAGAAACCACATCAGATCTTTCAGTATGAAAATGTCGACTGAAAAAATGCACAGCCTCAAAGTTGAGAATTATGTTTCATTCAAGGTCCTTGCTGAGGACTGTAGTCCAGAAGAGAACCTCTCAGATAGCTCTGAGAAAACTATTCCAAAGAGGTAAGAGAGGAGCCAGGATATAAAGGAGTCTTTGCTGAAAAAAATACACTAGTGAAAAGGATCGCCACTAAACATAAAAAACAGACAACTCAAGTTAATGACTTAACCTTTAGTCATAAGCTTTTCTGTGTATGGGGAAGAGCAGGAGTCTGGACTCACTGAAGTTATTCCTTTGATATGTATCTTAACTATGGTACTCAGTCTGACTGTTTGGGACCCCATGGACTATAGCCCACCAGGCTCCTTTGTCCATCAGATTTCCCAGGGAGGAATACTGGAGTGGGTTGCCATTTCATTCACCATCTTAACTATATCCAGGCCCAGTTTCCTATTTTTCTCATCCTGAATTCCCTCAGGGCACATCGTGGCTGGGAAGAGGGGTGGCTGCAGTGGCTGATGGCCTAACAGCAGACAACATTTGTTGTTCACCAGAATAAACTTGTGGGTGGCGTGATCTCACTGTGATGAATTCTGCATGTTCATAACCCAGCCAAGTGGAGCAGGCTGTGATACCTGAGGCTCATGCAGAGGCTGTGTGAACTCAGCCACCGCAGAAATCAGATCCCATCAGACACTTTAAACAGGTCTGGACTCCTAATTACTCAGCCTCCTCAAGGGGTTTCCCAAATAAGAATAACCCTCAGATAAGTGTGGCAGTGGGTTTCCCTGGTGGCTCAGTGGTAACGAATCTTCCTGCCCATGCAGGAGAAGCAGGTAGGAGACACAAGTTTTATCCCTGGGTTGGGAAGATCCCCTGGAGGAGGGCATGGCAACCCACTTCAGTATTCTTGCCTGGAGAATCCCCATGGACAGAGGAGCCTGGCGGGCTGCAGTCGAGGGGACTGCAGAGTTGAACATGACTTAGCAACTAAACAAACAAAAACAAAGTGTGATAACACATGAAGATGGTGTGATCATTTGAATGGGGCTCCCTTTGCCAAGAGAGCTCTATAGGAGGCTTTGGGGATTTCTTGGTGGAAGCAACTTGCCTTGCTCTTGAGACTAGTGGGTCCAGGGTCATCGGTTGGGGTCTCATAGGCCAGTCTCATGAGGCCTTTGTGGCTGCCTTGCCTGTGCTGGGCCTGGACCCTGGAAGGGAAGCTCCATAAGGGGAAACCCCTCCCCAGGAAGGGCGCCCACCACTTTCTCCCAGGAGAGGCCATGTTCTGGGTCTAGCATGGACATTCAACCATTCATCTGAGAGCACAACTTTGAACTTCAGGACAGTAGGCATTTGGATTTGCCTCACTGCCTTTCCCTCATCACACAAAGTAGAACCTAATATGCCCTCAAGTTTGGGATTTAGGCAAGGTTTGGGGGTTTCTACAAAGCCCTGCCACTTCACTCTAGTCAAGCAACATTCTGTAAATTTCACATAGGATACAGAACACAGGACCTCAGCAGTGGCCACAAGACTGGAAAAGGTCAGTTTCCATTCCAATCCCAAAGAAAGGCAATGCCAAAGAATGCTCAAACTACTGCACAATTGCACTCATCTCACACGCTATTAAAGTAATGCTCAAAATTCTCCAAGCCAGGCTTCAGCAATACGTGAACCATGAAATTCCTGATGTTCAAGCTGGTTTTAGACAAGGCAGAGGAACCAGAGATCAAATTGCCAATATCTGTTGGATCATTGCAAAGGCAAGAGAGTTCCAGAAAAACATCTACTTCTGCTTTATTGACTATCTCAAAGCATTTGACTGTGTGGATCACAACAAACTATGGAAAATCCTGAAAGAGATGGGAATACCAGACCACCTGACCTGCCTCCTGAGAAATCTGTATGCAGGTCAGGAAGCAACAGTTAGAACTGGACATTTGGAACAACAGACTGGTTCCAAATAGGAAAAGGTGTGTCAAGGCTATATATTGTCACCCTGCTTATTTAACTTATATGCAGAGTACATCATGAAAAATGCTGGGCTGGATGGAACACAAGCTGGAATCAAGATTTCTGGGAGAAATATCAATAACCTCAGATATGCAGATGACTCCACTCTTATAGCAGAAAGTGAAGAAGAACTAAAGAGCCTCTTGATGAAAGTGAAAGAGGAGAGTGAAAAAGTTGGCTTAAAGCTCAACATTCAGAAAATAAAGATCATGGCATTTGGTCCCATCACCTCATGGTAAATAGATGGGGAAACAGTAGAAACAGTGGCTGACTTGGTTTGGGGGGGGGCTTCAAAATCACTGCAGATGGTGATTGCAGCCATGAAATTAAAAGACGCTTACTCCTTGGAAGGAAAGTTATGACCAACTAGATAGCATATTATAAAGCAGAGACATTACTTTGTCAACAAAGTTCCATCTAGTCAAGGCTATGGTTTTTCCAGTAGTCATGTATGGATGTGAGAGTTGGACTATAAAGAAAGCTGAGCACAGAAGAATTGATGCTTTTGAACTGTGGTGTTGGAGAAGACTCTTGAGAGTCCCTTGGACTGCAAGGAGGTCCAACTAGTCCATTCTAAAGGAGATCAGTCCTGAGTGTTCATTGGAAGGACTGATGTTGAAGCTGAAACTCCAATGCTTTGGCCACCTAATGTGAAGAGTTGATTCATTTGAAAAGACCCTGATGCTGGGAAAGATTGAGGGCAGGAAGAGAAGGGGACAACAGAGGATGAGATGGCTGGATGGCATCACCAACTCGATGGACATGAGTTTGGGTGGACTCCAGGAGTTGGTGATGGACAGGGAGGCCTGGCGTGCTGCGGTCCATGGGGTTGCAAAGAGTCGGACACGACTGAGCGACTCAACTGAGCTGATAGACCACTACCTGGGGTTCACTTCTATCTGGTCTGCCTCTGTTGGGCTGCGACTTTGCCTGTTTGTTTGTAGCTTGCTAGAGAAGATACTCACTCTTATCCTTAATTTATTTCATGTATCTCAATGTGTGTTTTTTTTGAGTGCTTAGTCGCTAATGAGTTTTTGAATATAACAAGCACAGTTTAAATAAATCTCACACTATCCCAGGATTTTAGCAAAAGATGGGGGAGTAATCAGAAGACTTTACACGGGTTTTATTTTTTAACTCCCTCAACCTAAAATTAATGAAAATTACTCATTGCACTTCAACAAAATACAACCTATTTTGGCCATTAAAATTGTTTTCAACTTGATGTTTGCATTTTTGCCAATCTTGATAATTATTGCTTCATTATGGCTTCAGCTAATACTTTATTAGGCTAAAAACAAGTGATAAAATCAGAAAATGTGGATTTGTGTCCACATTACACAGTCAGACAGACTTAAACACACACACACTCCCAATCACACACACTCGCACACTCATGTGTCCATCCACACACTCAAATGTGTGTATGCACAAACACACCCATACAAGTTCACACACACATGTAAAATCCTCAAGAAGGCTGTTTCATGTGGAGTGAGGACAACATCTGAGATCAAAAATCTTTTCCATTGCCTCACTGAGGAACGGAATCTTGTCCAACAATAAATATTCCACCAACTCTTTAAAAGCAGCTGATGTACCTATGCAACAGGGAAAGTTTTTAATTTTTTTTAAGTCTCTGGGATATTTAACCACGAAAGCCTCCTCTTATTCTCTTGGGCTTTCTCTAAACTCCAGGTTCTGGGCTCAGTCCAGGACTCCACACTTAGGAGACTGTCTTAGCTGAACCCAGAATGACTAGATCCTCCCAACTACACATGGCTATAACCCCACTGCATTTGCTGTGGAGCATGGACTCCAGAGAACCCTCTCATTGTTCTGCACATGGACTTAGCTGAAAAACCATCCAGCTTAATACAAATTACTGAAATAATAATCAAGATAAAACAAATGAAAGACTTGCCCCGTGCTGGCACCTGTACATTTGCTCTCACTGTGCTGCTGGCTCCAGGTGCCCACAGAATCCAGGCCAACGGCTCTGAGGTCTGGACTGCTGCATCCCAGCCACCTCTGCCCAGGCTGCAAGCAGTGACCGTAGGCAATTCCCATACAGGGAGTACTGGCGGGAAGAAGCCAGAAGGGTGGCACACAGTGGACTCGGGAGAACTCCTCCTCCACCCAGGGTCAGTCTGGCCATACAGGGGCCCCTCCATCTGCCCTGTCAGGGGCAGGCTGTGCAATCAAGAGACATATCACATTTTTTAAAATGGGGTGCAAAAAGCAGAGCACGTGCCTTCCCAAATCACCTATGAGGGGTAAAATCTCACCTATACCATCGAATTGGTGGTGTCCCGCTGCCTCAACCACTTGACTTCTAGCACCTTCCTGGGTTTCACTCTGTGGATAACCGGCTTCTTTTTTATCCTGTGTCCTCAAACTCAAAAAGTAAGAACAAAGTTCATCTATTTGGTGAATAACAATGGCCTCTGCATAGAGAAGTCCTACTAGAAACCACATTGGAAGACAATCATAAATGAAGGCATGATTATACGGCTGAGAATGGCATGCACTTCAAGGTAGGAAAAAGCAATGCACCCTTAGGGTCACCACTACCCACTTTAATGGCCTCCTCAGAGAGACTCTCTGAGGCTGATTCCTGGTCTGAAGAATTCTTACAAAATAATTGCTGCAAGGATTGAATATTATAAACTCAGTGGTCTAGTACAGAGAATGCCACAAATAGGTGTCCAAGGAATGACTGATCTTGCTTTTATGTTCCATATCTGCACTTCCTCTCCACCATGATTCGGCCACTAGATGACCACAGCAGCACTCCATCGTGATCCTGATCCCAAATCAAGGCTCCTGTCTTTCCTATAGTTACCTCTGACTTTTAAACACCCTACCCCTGCTTCTAGTCACTGAGATACCTGATTCTACCATCATGGGTTAAAACTCCTGATATCGCAACTGCCCTGGAGACAGAGCCAAATGACAAGTCTTTTCCCCTTCTTTAAAACATCCATCAAGCACCTCAGTGCAGGACCTGGGATTTGATTCGAGATATGAGTAAGAACTGGTCTCTGCCCTGAAGAAGAGAAACAGACATGTAGTCAGTACTCTGAAAGGCAAAATAAGCTCTATGTTGGGAGCACAAGAAAATCACGAGGGCAGTAGTAAAAAAATATCTAGAGGTAGTAACTACCCAGCCTTGTTTTGAAGCTCTCAAAAGGAAGGGAAACCATTGAGGGCTTATCCAAAAGACAGGAAACAGCACAGTGTGTTCAAGACATATTTAGTGTGGCCAAACAAATAAAGGGATTATTGGAAGATAAAGATGTGCCAAAGAAAATCGTCTGGGATCCTGCATTAAGTCTGGAATTTATCTTATATATACCTTATAAGTAGAAGAAAAAAAAAAAAACTGATAAGTGCAATTGTGTCCAAAGTGACTATTCATGACTTCAAGAATTAGATTCTAGATGGATCTTCAAAAGTCTACACAGAACATTAAAAGAATAGGAAAAAAAAATTAAAAGGTAAAATATTTGCAACCTACATTACAAATGATATAAAAATATTAAGTTCCTTACTATAGAAAACAGAGAAGAAAAAGAACAAGAAATCTATAGAAAAAAATGACTTAAGAGATATGAACAGACAGTTCACAAAAAAGAACTAAAAATGACCGTTAAGTTTATGAAAACATGCTGAACTCACTCAGAATAAGTGGAAAGCAAATTCCAAATATACTGAGTTAACTGTTTCTCACCGGTCAGGGTGGGAAAATTCAAAAGACTGACCACCTATAATGAGGCAAGACTAAAGAAATACACTCATATACCTAGGGGGAATGCCAAGGGGCACATGCACTGAGGCGAGAAATTTAGCTAACTCATACATGAATTTACCCTTTAACGCATCAACGTCATTTCTAGGAAAGCACTGGCAAGAATTTTAAGAGGTATACGCAAAGGGTTACTCACTGTAGCACTATTTTACGAAAAGGTAAAAAAGAAACAAAAAAGGCTGGAAACAATAGGTCTTTAAAGGCAGTGTGGCTCCTATCCAGTTGCTCTCTGTCTCAAACAACTTGATCTGAGAAACCCAACTGCATGTTATGAGCAGCTTGATGACCCAGGTGGTAAGGAACTGAAGCCTCTGGCCAACAGCCATGTCACTAGCCATCTTGGAAGTGGGTCCCCACCCCCAAAAGGCACATGATTGGGAAGAACCCAAAGCAGCATCACACATGTTCTCAGAACTGAACTGAAATTTAGACCAGAGCCCATAGTGTGCTTCCTCGGTGGCTCAGATGGTAATACAATACAGGAGACTGCCTCCAATACAGGAGACTCAGGTTCAATCCCTGGGTTGGGAAGAGCCCCTGGAGAAGAGAATGCCTACCCACTCCTGTATTCTTGCCTAGATAATTCCATGGACAAAGGAGACTAGCGGGCTACAGTCCATGGGGTCACAAAGGGTTGGACAGAAACAGGCTACCACACACACACATCACATCACAGAATAACCCCTATATGATTCAGGCCTGACGCAGATCCAAAAGAGTATCAGAGATCTTTAAAGCGGAACTGAGATTAGAACCACTGGCCACAGACAGTGAAACAGAATTTATGGTTGGACCTAACCAAGGTGATAACCTGCTAAAGCAAGAAACAGATAAACAAAGCATCAACATTTAAGAGGACCCTGCAACTAGAGAGTCTAGAGAATATACATTCCTCATGTGGAAGACACAGCTATAAAGCCAGGAGGGTGGGAACAATTCTTAAGAGAAAAAAGAGTGGACAAAAGCCAACCTCCAGGCAACTCAGATGTAGAAGTGATCAAAGACATAAAGTAGCTACTAGAACCATGCTCCATGAGGTGAAAGAAAACAAAATCTAAGTGAAAGAGAAAGGAAATGTAAAAATGACCCAACAAACATTTTAGAAGACAGAAATGTAGTATGCGAAATAAAAACTCACTGGATCAGCTCAATAACAAAATGATTATCAGGAAGTAAAGAGTAAATGGACTTGAAAATAGATTAATAGAAATCCAATCTAAAACAACAGAGAAAAAAAAGATCCAAAAAAAAAATGATGTGAACAGAGAACCAGAGATGTATATAAGAATCTCAGGGTAACACAAAAGAAAACAGGAAAACATTGGCACAGAAAAAAGAATTTGAAAAAATAATAGCTGAAAGCTACACCCTCACAATGCAAATTTACAGATTCAAGAAGTGAGAAGAGAAGGAGGATAAACTCCAAGAAAACCATACCCAAATACTTCATAATCAAACTGTAGGGAAAAAAAGATAAAAACAAAAACTAAAAAGCCAGAGAATGTGATGTGTGTTTGTGCTCAGTTGCTAAGTTGCGTCCGATTCTTTGTGACCCGGTGGACTGTAGCCCACCAGGCTAATCTGTCCATGGGATTCTCCAGGCAAGGAGAACGGGAGTGGGTTGCCATTTCCTCCTCCAGGGGATCTTCCCCACCCACGGAACAAACCCACATCTCCTGCATCTCCTGCATTGGCAGGCTGACTCTTTACCACCAAGCCACCTGGAAGCCAAAGAACAGACATGTTCTCTAAGGATTTTCCTTCGGAAGTAGGAAGCCAAAGACAGGTTAGGAAGATGGCCACCGATTAAGGAGTAAAGGGAGCTTTGTCAGGAAACCACTGGGTTGTCCAGATGTTCCCATGAAGACCGGGAGACATGTGGTTGGCTACTAGTTGGGAAAAGTGGAATATTAAGGTTCATCCTGCCCTGAATGTGAGCACATGGACTTCTGATCGCCACCAAGGTCTCTATCAGAGCTGAGAAACCAATGTTTAAACAATCTTTGGAGAAGCTGCCTCTCCATCTGCTGACTCTAGATTTCCAGGGTGGGGATCTGCAGCCTAACTACAGCTCAAGGCTAAAAGCCACAGATAAACGCTCCCGACTTTTTATTATGAGGCAGTCATCCCAGCAGATCTCCTGCTTATGTCACTTTCTACCTGCTTTCAAGAAAGCCCGGGGCTTCCCTGGTGACTCAGTGGCAACTGCTGAGCCCTCTCAATGCAACTGCTGAGCCCTGTGCACCCTAGAGCCGATGCTCAACAAGAGAAGCCACCAAAATGAGAAGGCCATGCACTGCAGCAAAGAGCAGCCCCTGCTCACCGCAGCCAGGGAAAAGCCCTCGCAGCAAAGAAGACCCCGCCAAGCCAAAAATTAATAAAATTATTTTTTAAAAAAAGAAAACCTGTTGATCCTGCAGACAGCCCCAGTGGAAACAGGGAGCTCTGTCTATAGTATAAATGTTTATACCGTGTTTCTAAGACATTTTTTGAGGCAAATTATCTGTGTATATGTAGGTTCTTTTTAATAACTCCTCAGCACAAATTGCAACCAAGGAAGTCTATCTTCTTATTAAACGGACACAAATATTCATGACAGTTTATACTTCATACAGAATTGATACATCTTTCAGTGAACACTAAGTCATGATTTTAAAAGTTTGGTTGCTAATGGTGGAAACTACTTGACTGAATTAAGTATCTGGTATTAATCCTTGAAAAACAGATATCTCCACACTTTTTTAAAAAGAATGACTTCATTTTCTAATTCTCAAATTCTTCTAAAAACAACTGTCTAATTCTTAAGTGGGTCAATTTTAAAAAAGAAGAATGGGGAAAGATACAGCATGCAGGCAATAATCAGAAGAAACTGGAGTGTCTAGATTAGCATCAAATAAGCAGACTTCAAAGCAAAGTTAACAAGACAAGAAGGAACACTGCATGATCGTGAAGCATCAATTCACAGAAATCCTGAATGTATATGCAAAACTCAGAACCTCAAAATACTTGAAGCAAAAGCTGATCAAACTGAAAGAAGAACTGATTTTTGAGCTTAAATTCTGTAGCCACTCACAGCCTGCCTGTCTCGATTTCTGCTCCACCTCCCCTCAACTCAACCTCTTGGGAAAACCACTCCCAGTTAAATCCAACTGTCTGACAGCTCTTTGCACCTGTTGCTGAATGGAGCTGGAGAACAGAACACAGTCATGCTAATTAGGCTTACTTTAAATTCGTGACATTCCAGTGGATCTTTAATGGTACCATTTTCCCAAGCCATTCCTCTACCCTCTACCCTCTGCTTCGAGATCTCTATTTTACCCCCTCTCCTCCCACCTGTGTTGGTTTTTCTCTTTTCCCCACTGATAACTCAGCCTTTTTTTTTTTTTTTCTTTTTTAGTTTCTCATGACCTCACTCACCACTTCAGTAATTTCATCCAATCTCATTGTTTCAAATACAAACTATATTCCTTTCTTAAGGCTGTCTAACAAATTACCACAAATGAGGTGGTTTAAAATAACAGAAATCCATTATCTCTGAGTTCTGGGGGGCAGAAGTCTAAAAGAAGGGGTCAGCTGGGCCAGTTTCCTCCAAGACACTAGGTAGACTCCTTCCCCATGCCCCCTAGCACACGGTGGTGCCAACAATCCTTGGTGTTCCTTGGCTTCCAGCTACCTTTCTCCCATGTCTGCCTCTCTTGATGAGGCATTCTCCTGTTTGTGTCTGTGTCTCTCCCTGTCCATGGACACCCATCTCTGGATTTAAGACCTCCTCTCATCCTGTGTAAGCTCATCTTATCTAATTGCATCTGCAAAGATATTTAAAACTAACTTCACCTACCATGTGTACCTGAATTGTGAGGTATCACTATTTAATTCAGTATACTTCACTCTCTGTCCTCCAAAAGTTGACATCTGCCATGCATACAAGATACATTCACCTCATCTTAAAATCCTCCATTCCAGAATTAACTCAAAATTTCATCTAAATATGATCAACTCAAAAAGTTCCCAGTCCCATCATCTACTTACCTAAATGGCCCAGATGATTGATACTGAGGCTGTGACCCATCATGGGGCAAAATCCCTCTTCATGGGTAGGCCTTTTAAACTAGAAATCATGTTATCTGCTTCTGAAATGCAATGGTGGGACAGGCATAGGATCAGTTAAGTTCAGTTGCTCAGTCGTGTCCGACTCTTTGTGATCCCATAAATTGCAGCACGCCAGGCCTCCCTGTCCATCACCATCTCCCAGATTTCACTCAGACTCACGCCCATCGAGTCCGTGATGCCATCCAGCCATCTCATCCTCGGTCGTCCCCTTCTCCTCCTGCTCCCAATCCCTCCCAGCATCAGAGGCTTTTCAAATGAGTCAACTCGTCTCATGAGGTGGCCAAAGTACTGGAGTTTTAGCTTTAGCATCATTCCTTCCAAAGAAATCCCAGGGTCGATCTCCTTCAGAATGGACTGGTTGGATCTCCTTGCAGTCCAAGGGACTCTCAAGAGTCTTCAACACCACAGTT
>SJYX01016454.1:5998-16417 GCA_006410675.1 Oreotragus oreotragus | reverse complement strand
TGGCGTGCTGCGATTCATGGGGTCGCAAAGAGTCGGACACAACTGAGCGACTGAACTGAACTGAAAGGGGAAAGGGTGGGGAGGGATAAATTAGAAATTCAGGACTAGCAGATAAAAACTACTGTATTTAAAATACATAAACAACAAGGTCCCACTGTATAGCACAGGGAATGTATTCAAAATCCTGTAATAAACCACAGTGGGAAAGAAAATGAAAAAGAATAAGTGTATATATGTATGCATGTGTAACTTAGTCTCTTTGCTGTACATCAGAAACTAAGACAACACGGCAAATCAATTCTACGTCAATAAAAAAGAAGAGTCCACAGCCTAACCAGGAGACAGACCTGCAATGACCGCACAGTGTGATAAATGCTGCAGGGAGAACATGGACAGAACACAAAGGGCTCACAAGAGAAGGGGTGCCTGAACCTGCCCAGCAAAGCCAGGGGTGACCTTTCAGAGGCCACAGACATGTATGTAGGCCTTTGCCAGGCAGACGAGCAAAGGAAGGGAGCGCCAGGCAGAGGAAAGAGCATCTGCAAAGACCAAGAGGCCTGCCGAGCCTGGCACATCAGGGGAACTACAAGAGGGAGACTGCGGCAGGACCTAGTCCGTGGAGTGAACGCACAGGACAAGACTGTATGCCCTGCAGCTGGGTGCTTCAATCTCTTCATGAGCCAGCAGGCACCCACATTTGCTTTGCTCCGACTGGTAGATTCATAGACCCCTTAGAACCACTTCTGAAAATCCCACTTTGAGAAATGTTGCATTAGAAGCTAAAACCACTGTCAACTATGGCTACAGGCCAACAACATGGATGAAATTCACAGGGTGAGAGAAAGAGGTCAGGGTCAAGAAAGAGTCATCCTATATGACCCACTTATATCAAGTTCAGAGAAGGCAGGATAGTGGTTACCTCTGGGAGATGTGGAAGATTTAAGGAGGGTGTCCAGAGGGCAGTAATAATATTGTGTTTCTTGATCTGAGTGTTGATTTCACAGATGTGTTCTTTGTGAAAATTCATCCAGCTCTATACTTAAGCTTTGTATATTCTTCTGTATGTAGCTTCTGCTTAAAAAAAAAGTTAACTGCTTTCCATAAACATCAGTGCAAATGTAGACATTAATACTTTGTGATTCCATAATCGGCTATGAGCCAGGCATCCAGATGATATTGAATATGTTTATATTCATTCTTTATATTACTCCCGAATGAAAACACAAACTCTCACAGAGAGCTCTCAAACTCCAGGGAACTTGTCTACAGAGCCCAGGCTTTGAGGAACCTCAGCTCAAGAGGAAGCGTAACAATGCTCAGTTCTCGGTTTAGGGGATGGAAGATAAATGAGGGGCCTGGAGCTTCTTGCAAAACCTCTGGAGAGGTGGGTCTCCCTTGGCTTGGCTGTGACCTCCTGAAAGGCAGGGTACTCTTTTGCTCACTGTGTCCCTGGTGCTCAGAGAGGGACCTGGCACACAATGGGTCTCAGAGGACCTTTTCTGCCAGGGCCTCTTTGGCCAGCCCCACGTGGAGCGTGGAAGAAGAGATCTGTTTGGGAAGCTGTGGTTTCCCAGTCACTGGCTGAGTTCCACACCACAGGCTTGCAACCATGGGTGGGGGATGCTGCAGCAGGGATTCCAGGGTGGGGGTGGTACTGTTCAATTCTCCCCAGAGGGGAGAGCTGCATGCAGAGAGGGCTCTGAGCTCTTGGGGATCATGATTATGGGCAGGAAATCCCAACCCTGCCTGCCCACCAGCCTTGCTGGAATTGGTAACAACCCAGCTCTGGGGAAGACAAACTCCAGAACCAGAGAGGACTGCATCTGTGGGCAGGATGCTTAACAGCCGCTCAACAGGTGTCTCCTCCCATCCCGGGGGACTTCCCTCCCCAGCTCAGCCTCTCTTGCCCACTCTGAAGAACCAACCTCCCCATCCCACATCCCGTCTGTCTCCATTCAGCCGGCATTTTCCAAACCACCTTTACAATTTCTGCCCTAACCCTGTGCTACCCAGAGCATCGTTTACTTAATAGTTTTCTTTAAAACCATGTTCAGTTGTTGTCTTAACTTGCCCTTGTTAAATATTTGTGAAATCCAGGATTTGATGTGCCAGGTTTTTCCTAATACACATTAAATTTTCATTTAAAATACCTGTTCTTGTATCACCTAAAACTACCCTGTGTACCTTCACAATGGAAACGATTTTGTACAATGTTTCAGCCAGGATGGTGGTTATTATTATTAATAATAATAATTATAGCCTCACGTTAGCAGCAAGCTGTATGCTTCTTCTACACATCTGCATTCAGTCTCACTCATTCAGTCTCACTCAGTCCTCTTGGTGCCTACACTATGCACGTCATTGGCCCCGTTTTACAGGTGAGGAAACTAAAGCTCAAAGAGTAGTAGCGCTTTGCTTAGGGTCACACAGACAGGACTTTGGTCCTGATTCAAGGCTCTAGGGCTCCCGACCTGGGAGGAGGCAGGGAAGCAGGAGGCATTTTTCCCGTCTCCAGCCAGACTCACAAGAGCCATACGATGGCATCCCATGGTGGAGAGAGTGTGGATCAGACATGAGGAAGGACTTCCTGGCTGGAAATGTTTAGGCACGAGAATGATTGGCCGAGGAGGGAAACTGGGAGTCCTCAAAATAAGATAAAGGCCCCAACTGGGATCATGCCAGTGCTGCCTAGAGGCAGGAGAATGGACTGAATGACCTCCCCAAGCCTCATCCAAGCCCAAAGATTGGGTGCACCCTGCCATCAAGGCAGCCTTCCTTGCCGTTTCCCCAAGGCAAGGCATGTGGAGGCTCCCACTTAAAGGAACTGGGAACCTCTCATCTTGGCCCTGCCCCGTGAAGGAGTGTCAGGAACAGCAGGCCAGGGTGGCAAGGCATTATTAGCTCACCCTCTTCCTTTGCCACCACTCTGGCAGCTCCCGGAGCTCATCTGTGAGGTCTGGAGTCGAAGGCCTGGCTGCCCTCGGAACCACTGCGGCTGCTGGGCCACCCGAGCCAGGGAGCCTGCATTTCTTCCATCCTCTCCGGGGGATCCTTTTCCAAACTCCCTGATCTGAAAAGTTAGACACATACTGACTTAAGGTGTTGCCTCTCCAATAATGAATTGTCGTTTTTTTAAGTCAAAGTATTTATTTCTCAAAACAAAGTGGGTATTATCTTCCTTTATAATTAGACAAATAATATATGCCCAGTGATTTGAAAACAGTATAAAAATGAATGCAAAATTACCTACATTTCTATCATCTAGAAAACAGTGGCCTTTGCCAGGCAGAAGAGAAAGGGAAGGGAGTTCCAGGCAGAGGGCACAGGATCTGTATAGACTAAGAGGCTGGGCGAGCCTGGTACATCAGGGGAACTACAAGGCAGGCGGGAGACTGCGGCAGGACCTAGGCTGTGGCATGAATGCCCTGGACAAGACTGCATGCCCTGCAGGTGGATATTTCAATCCCTTTATGAACCAGGCACCCCAACTGTAGCCATAAGATCCCTGAGGGCAGCTATTGGAGCTTGAGGGGTCATCATAGTCCCTGGGTTTTGCCCAGTTCAGTGCCGCACACAGAGCAGATGGTTAGGGTCCATCCACATGGCGAGGCCTTTGTGTGAGGCCCTGACAACAGGAGAGGTCGGAGTTCTGAAGGAGGCAGCTCTAAGGCCCTCTGGGAAGTTTGGAAGGCATCCAGGAGGAGGTGAGGAATACCTAGGGTCGCAGAGATAGCATATAGCTCAGCTAATGGAGAGGTCTGCATTTCTTCCATCCTCTCCGGGGGATCCTTTTCCAAACTCCCTGATCTGAAAAGTTAGACACATACTGACTTAAGGTGTTGCCTCTCCAATAATGAATTGTCGTTTTTTTAAGTCAAAGTATTTATTTCTCAAAACAAAGTGGGTATTATCTTCCTTTATAATTAGACAAATAATATATGCCCAGTGATTTGAAAACAGTATAAAAATGAATGCAAAATTACCTACATTTCTATCATCTAGAAAACAGTGGCCTTTGCCAGGCAGAAGAGAAAGGGAAGGGAGTTCCAGGCAGAGGGCACAGGATCTGTATAGACTAAGAGGCTGGGCGAGCCTGGTACATCAGGGGAACTACAAGGCAGGCGGGAGACTGCGGCAGGACCTAGGCTGTGGCATGAATGCCCTGGACAAGACTGCATGCCCTGCAGGTGGATATTTCAATCCCTTTATGAACCAGGCACCCCAACTGTAGCCATAAGATCCCTGAGGGCAGCTATTGGAGCTTGAGGGGTCATCATAGTCCCTGGGTTTTGCCCAGTTCAGTGCCGCACACAGAGCAGATGGTTAGGGTCCATCCACATGGCGAGGCCTTTGTGTGAGGCCCTGACAACAGGAGAGGTCGGAGTTCTGAAGGAGGCAGCTCTAAGGCCCTCTGGGAAGTTTGGAAGGCATCCAGGAGGAGGTGAGGAATACCTAGGGTCGCAGAGATAGCATATAGCTCAGCTAATGGAGAGGGAGCAGGTGAATGGGGCATTCTGATGGGAGGACCTGCCCAGGGAGTGATGGGGTGTGGGCTGAGCCCCGGGAAGTCTTGCATGCGGTGATTCCCAGGCTAATGCTGGCAGGCTTACACCAGCATCTGCCAGGAGGTGAGGGTGAGATTCAGGTGCTCCAATTACAGTCATAACCCGGGATGGTCTTGGGGGTGACCCCTTTTCCAAGAAGCTGACTTTTGAGGAATTTGCTTGGCCATGGAAATCATGACATGTTTCCACTGGCCTCAGCTNGGAGGTGAGGGTGAGATTTAGGTGCTCCAATTACAGTCATAACCCGGGATGGTCTTGGGGGTGACCCCTTTCCCAAGAAGCTGACTTTTGAGGAATTTGCTTGGCCATGGAAATCATGACATGTTTCCACTGGCCTCAGCTGTTGATTAAACCTCCATCCGTGCAACTACCAACCCAGGAAGAACCCTCTCTTCCTCACAGCATGTTCCCCGCTCCTGTTTTTCATGTTTATGGGCAGGTGGTTTGTAGAGGGATCCGCACCCAGTGAGGTCAGCTGTGAAATCAAAGAGTCGCCATCCTGCTGCCCCTCATTTTAGGAGCTGCAGGCTTGGGCCACCGTCGCCCCTGGGCACACACCCCCTCCTCCTGCCTTCACCCGCCCCTGATGCTTCTCCTCTGTCCTGCTCCAGCCTTGCGCCTGCCCAAACTGTTGTTTATCAACACAGACCAGAACGTTCCGCTGCCAGCAGAAACGCACATGGCGATGGCCCTGCCACCCCACACCCTGCTGTCAACACACTCCCAACGCGCTGTTGGCCACCGTCAAAGCTGCGCTCTCACACGCATTCTCACCCCCTCCTGCCAACACAGCCGCTCCCTGCTGCTTGGAATCGGGCTCACACACGCATTCGCTGAGGGCTTTTCTTCTGTGTACTCAAGGCTCACACTTGTAAACAAGGCCAGCATACACTCTGCCCCCTGACCTGAGGTGTCAGTCTCATCACTGGCAACTGTGTGACCCTGGGCAATGGACTTAACATCTCTGGGCATCTGACGCCTCATCTGTAGAATGGGGATAATAATCATCTTCTAGGTGTTTTCCGAAGGCTCAGGGGGGCTGGGCGAGAGAGCAGGCATCCAGGAAGTGCTAGATCAGCGGGAGCTCTGATGCTGGTGTGTCCTCTGGAATCTGGCCACTGGTTTTCCTTTCCCACGCCTGACTGCTGGCCTCACCTCGTGGTCACACCTTCCTGGCCCTGTGACCCTCAAGTGAGGCACATCACCTATCTGCTTCTCATGTCCCTAGCTGGTGAAATGGGTTTAATAACTGCCTGGCTGGGCCCAGAGATGTGCTGTGAGGGGCGCGGGGAATTGGTCACCGCTGTGCTTCAGAAGCCCATCAGTCCTGGCTCAGAAGCCCATCAGTCCTGGCCACAGCTGCAGAGTGTTGTGGGCGAATGGGATTGGAATGGGGCAACAGCCACACACAGGCATTTTCAGCCTCCTGCCATCTCCCCCTCATCTCCTCCTCAACCCTCAAGCTGAGGCAGTGTTTCTATTTTGGCTCTGCCGTGGGGCTGCAGTCCACCCAAAAAGGCCACAGTGGCCCATCTCTGCAGCACCCGGGGCCTTGCTGAGTTGCCCACCTACCCCCCTCCCCACCCACTCCTTTCTTAAGGCACAGCGGCTCTTCCCAGCAGGATCACTCTGCAGCGCTGAGCCCTCCAGTTTACCCATCTCCTCCTGCTCTCTCACTCGCCCTAAGGCCAAGGGTCCCCAGTCTTCTCCCCGAGTTCCCCTCCACCCTGCCATCTTCTCCAGGACTCTGTCTTTCCTTCTCCTTGGCTAGAGAATCTGCTCTAGATTTTTCTATTCTGGGGAACAGGGGTATGCAGAGGGATAGAAAACAAATGTGATTTAAGAACTGAGGTAAATCTGGCCTGAGCAGTGTGCGTTATGGAGAAAGAGGCTCTGCTGTGGGTGGAGCGGCAATTCAGGCCAGGTGGGTGAGCTGGGCTTCTCCCCACGCTGCAGCAACGTACCTTCCTGTCTCTTGATGCAAACAGGTGAACTTGCTGAAGGGCAGATCCTGGCCTGGTCCCTGCTCAAAGGCGGTGGCTTCTCCATTTGACTGTGAGAGACTCTCAAGCTCTGGCCACCACTGGGAGGCCACTGGAGATCCATTGGCTCAGGGGTTGCCTCTGTCATTTGGGGCACTGGAAAGAACACAAATGGAAACCCATATACTACATGTATCGATATCCAACATGTGTAAGTCAAGCTAAGAAGCTGTCAAAATATTATACCTTCAGAAGGACCTGGAAAGCCAAGTTTGAATTTAGAATTGGATTCTTCAGAGTCCCTCCAGAACACAAGGAGGGACAGGAGAGAGCTGGGTGGGTTGGTAACCACTGTGCAAGTGGAGCTCTAGAGCAGTTGGCTGATTTGGCAAAAACATAAACTATGTTTTAATCCAATCAGTACCTTCTGTTTTTCACTTCCTCCCAGGCCACTGTGGCCAAAAGAGCTAGAAGGCAGTAGGCACAGTGGTGGTTATTACCTTCATTCAAATCCCAGGGCTGCCAAAACCAAGGCTCAATTAATCTTTTTAGTCTTTTTGAGGCTCAATTTCCCCATTTGTAAAATGGGACTAATGATACCTCCCTGATAAAGTTATTGTAATTACTAAAAAAGATAAGCCTTGTAAAGCCCTTAGCATGGTCCTGGAACATAATAATTGCTCACTAAGCTGTGAGCTATTATAATTTCTCCACATATGTGCAATGATAGTATCAGAGCAGGAAGTAGTCTGCCTGTCTCTTTATTGCGCACATGATGAAATAGGTCACTCAGCTAAGCAGAAGCAGATATGGAACTAGGGTTTCCAACTTTCCCACAGTCTTGGGTTTTTCCCTAGCTAAAAATAAAAAAATGGTGGCCCAATAATGTGAATGTCTTTAATTCACTGCATACTTTAAAAATGGTTAATGTAGCAAATTTTATGGTATGTTCATTTTACTACTGTGTTAGTTGATTAGGGCTGCCATAACAAATAATCTCAAACTAGGTGGCCTAAACAACAGAGATATACTGTCTCTCCTTTTCGGAGGCTAGAAATCTGAAATAAAGGTCTCAGTAACGCTGACAGCCGAAGGCTCTGAAGAAGAATCTAGTCCATGCTTCACTCCTAGCTTCTGATGGTTTGCAGGCAAGCTCTGGCATTCCTTGGCTTGTAGAAGCAGCACTCCCGTCTCTGCCTTTATCTTCACAAGTTGTTCTCTCTGTGTATATATGGCTCTCTCTGTGTGCCCAGATTTCCCTTTTTTATAAGGGCACCAGTCAGATTGGATAGAATCCACCCTGTTGACCTCATCTTAACTAAAGACATTTGCTATAATTCTATTCTTGAATAAGTTTACATTCTGAGGTACTGAGGATGAAGACTTCAACATAGCAGTTTTGTGGGGGACATAATTTAGCCCATAAAAACCACAGTGAAAAATTATGGCTACCCTGCATGCAGTATCAGACTGCAGGCAGGGGAAAAACAGTTCTGGTGGTTTCAGGGCCATGCTCACAGCAAGGCTTCAAAATATGTTTCCTGATTTCTGTTAAATCTGGTGCCAATAAGCTAAAAAGGATGAAATCTCCCATTTTCCACAATGAGTTCTCCACTGGCCATGAACTAAAAGGATTTTTAACGACCAGTACTGTTTCCAGACAAGTACTTAATAAACTCTTTAAAAATAATTGGTTCTCTTTGGTTGGCTCAGCTCTACAATCCTGGATGCCATCTTGTTTCTACTATTTCTGCCTTTAAAGAAGAGGTAAAATTCAGCTAGAGCAGACAGGATTACACATTGTCTTGTTTTGCACGTCGATAGCTTATTTTATTTAAAATTTTTCCCTTTAAAATTTTAGGGAGAAAGTCTTCACACAAATAGAAATCCTACAAGAATGGCACAACAGACACCTATGTACCTTCCACTTAAAGGCAATGATTATTAACCTTTTGCAGGATTTGCTTTATCTGTAGCAAGTTTTTTTGGTGAACCACTTGAAAAGAAGTTGCTGGCATCATGATATTTTAGCCCCAAATATTTAAGCATGAATTTCCTAGGAATGAGGGCTTTCCTGGTAGTTCAGCTGGTAAAGAAACTGCCTGCAATGCAGGAGACATCAGTTTGATTCCTGGGTTGGGAAGATCTGGGGGAGAAGGGATAGGCTACCCACTCAAGTATTCCTGGGCTTCCCTGGTGGCTCAGAGGGTAAAGAATCCACCTGCAATGTGGGTAGACCTGGGTTCAGTCCCTGGGTTGGGAGGATCCCCTGGAGAAGGGAACGGCTACCTGCTCCAGTATTCTTGCCTGGAGGATTCCATGGACAGAGGAGCCTGGCGGGCTACAGTCCATGGGGTCGCAAGCAGGACATGACTGAGCGATTTTAACTTTCCTTAGGAACAGGCTGTTTTCCTATATAAGCACATTGAGAAAACCAATTGTTCCATAGCATCATCTCATATCCAGTCCATATTCAAATTTGACAAGGCTGATTTTTCAA
Organism: Oreotragus oreotragus; assembly: GCA_006410675.1. Taxonomy (NCBI): domain Eukaryota; kingdom Metazoa; phylum Chordata; class Mammalia; order Artiodactyla; family Bovidae; genus Oreotragus; species Oreotragus oreotragus. Next base: position 7,370 of record SJYX01016454.1, on the reverse strand, counting down.
AAATTCTGAATCTGATGAATTTCAAATCTGTGAAGTTTAGGGTCTTGACAGTATGACTGGTAAAATGGAAAATTTGGAGCTCTTGAATATTAACCTAGTATCTAGAACTCTTTGACTCATACCACACTGACGTTCCCTTTCCTCATTTCCTTTCTCTAGTGAGCCAGCTCTCTGAAAGCCCAAATGCATGCTTGGGGTGGGGTGCTCCTGGAATTCCTTTTATTCTAAGACTGAGACTAATTCTAGGACTTACTCTTAGCCTTAGGAGCACCTGAAGGAAGGCCTGGGAGACCCCTGCAGGGAGTCACAAAGACTGGATTGGGGGTGCAGGGATGCAGGCTCCACCAGACCTTGACTGGGGTGGAGACTCCCAGACTTAGCACCACACTCTCCAAAGCTGGCCAGGTGCCAGTCCAGCGTGGTTGCCAGCGCTGCCATTGTCACAGCCTCTTTCTGGGGATTTCCAGACAGCGGCCCAGAGGATCATCCTGGCCTCCAGAAAGGTGACCGCAAATCAACAGTGAAAGAAGAAAAAGGAAAATTCAGCAATGAACTTCTCTGAGTTTGGGGGGGACAGTCCTCTTCCCCTTATCTGCAAATCCAGGGCTCAGGATTAAACCTTTGGTTTTAAAAACTGTTTCATAACTAGGAACAGCATTAATCGGTAGAACTGTGCAAATAAAAAAGGGGCCAACAAAGATGGAGGGTGTGGGGAATAGCTGGTTTGTGATTCAGAACTGCCTTCCCCCTCCAACCCCCAGGCTTGTTTGAGCTTGGCTGCAAGTTTCAGCCAATGTATTTCTGGATGGGACAGGAGCCAGGGGTCAGATAAAGTTCCAACATATTTTGCAGCAGGCCTGACACTTTGCCCAGTGCTCTGGGCCTGTGACAGCTGCCAGGATGGTGCGTTGGGAAAGTTAGGCCAGATGGAGCTGGTTTAAATGGGTCTGAGGGAACAGGCAGTTGACTAACCAGACAACTCAGCAACACCCAGCACAATAACAACACCATTGAACCAACATGACTTCCTGGGCCACCAGAGGTCCTGCATGCCATTCCCAGGATATCACTAGCAGCCACCATGCTAATCCCCCCACACCACTCCCGACATCCCATTCCCATCTTTAGTAAAACAAGTAAACGCTGAACACACCAAGCACCTGACATGCATGATCTAACTTAATCCTAACAACAGCTCAGTAAAATAGGTATTGTTATTACCCCCAGACAGACAGATAGACAATTTGTTTTTGTGTAAGACAGCTTACACAAATAGTAACAGATACACCTGCAGGTATGAGGCCCATTTTAAACACTTCCCATGATGTTTCACCCAAGGTGAATTGCATTAAACTTATTTATAACAAACAAA
>SJYX01016453.1:9125-19421 GCA_006410675.1 Oreotragus oreotragus | reverse complement strand
CTCTACACATCTGTGTCTCTTTTGCTGTCCTGCATACAGGGTCCTCATTACCATCTTTCTAAATTCCATATATATGTGTTAGTATACTGTATTGGTGTTTTTCTTTCTGGCTTACTTCACTCTGTATAATCGGTTCCAGTTTCATCCATCTCATTAGAACTGATTCAAATGTATTCTTTTTAATGGCTGAGTAATACTCCATTGTGTATATGTACCACAGCTTTCTTATCCATTCATCTGCTGATGGACATCTAGGTTGTTTCCATGTCCTGGCTATTATAGACAGTGCTGCGATGAACACCGGGGTACATGTGTCTCTTTCTATTCTGGTTTCCTCAGTGTGTATGCCCAGCAGTGGGACCGCTGGGTCATAAGGCAGTTCTATTTGCAATTTTTTAAGGAATCAGGCCTCCTGAGTTCTATCTGTGATGCTCTTCCTCCTTTCTGTCCCTCAATTTCAGCTTAAGGTGATCTATTCCTTCACCACTCCAAGGAAACACTGAGTGATTCAACATCAGACCACCCTATATCATTTTCTCTATTTTCTCTCACTTCTGTACTTTTGTACCTGGCACATAAAATGTGTTCCTTCAATACTGTTTAATGAATGAAAGAACTTAAGAAAAGTGACTCTGTTATTTTAAAGTGCAGATAATTCTACCTACCTGTCAGGATTGAAACAGAAATTAAATGGGACAACATATACACCATGTTTAGCACAATACTTGGAGCAAAATAAGACTTCATAAATGATAGCTATTGGCATTGTTTCTGTTTAGATAGAAGTTACAGTGAAGGACTAGGAGAGGACTTGCAGCTGAGTGATATTACCTCTCCTAACTGTGCTGCTACTGCTACGTCGCTTCAATCATGTTGACCCCATAGATGGCAGCCCACCAGGCTCCCTCGTCCCTGGGATTCTCCAGGCAAGAATACTGGAGTGGGTTGCCAAACTGTAAGAGACTGTAAATTAGGAGGATCTGTATGTAGAAGCAAACTGAAAGTTAAAAAGATTAAGATTTATACTTGGTTGCTGATGAGACTTTGACAGTTACTTATATGCACTGAGCCCCAACTTCCACATGTCACTCTTCAAAAACCTGTTAGGAAGGATACACAAGACAGTGAATACAATTCACCTAGCACAATGTTTTGTAATGTGACTGATGTCCAATTAACAATACTTCCTCTCCATGTATGTCACTGAGAAATAGTCCTGGAACAGCATTTAGACTTCTTTTTTGAAATAATATGTGTGCTTAGGCTAATTTTATTGTTGTTTATGCTTTCTTTTATTTCTTTATCCTGCCTCTGAATGTGCCAATATGACTGTCTACTAGGCTTTTTCTCATAGATACTTCTTATTGATGCTGTCTGTAAATACACAGTCTTTGTAAGTGGCAGAACTTGATTTGAAGAGACAGAGCCAAAATGAATAATAAAATAACTAATGATGGCTGAAAGGGGAAAGCCAATCATGAATGACAAGAGAAAGAATCTTACTGGTAGTTTAGTTTCTTGAATAAAAAATGCATACACTTATTATTTCCATACACTTGCAAAGGAAACCAGAAAATAGAACACTGCCTATAGAGCAAACTTGCATCATTCTGTGGTCCATTAAACTCACTCTAGAAACTTTAATATGTTTCTGCTTCAGAGGGTTGTCCATGTACAACCATATAACCATACTACCACAATTCTAAAAGAGCAAATTGCTGGACTCAGCTGCAGCAGTGGTCTTTCCACTGAGAAAGAAGGCAGAGTTTTCAATAGCTCGACATGCAGCATTCTCCTAAGTAAGGTAAATGCTCTCTTTTGCATTGTTTTCTTCCAAGGTGATTCAAGTTGCAAGGTAGACTCAGTGACAGAAAACAGAGAAAAGTAAATGTCATTTCTCTAAGTTTTAGTAAAAATGTGTTCATCAGAAGCAGAGTTAAAATAACAGTCCAAACAGTAATTTGAAAAAGCAGTCCATTTTCCCAGCTACTCTGTACGGCATCTGGTTCCAATATCTCTTTTCCTCTTTTCAATCTGAAGCATATTGATGCTTCAAATCTTCTTCAGCATATCATTACTCAGATCTAATGCATAAGACACAGGAATTTACATTGAAAATGACACACACAATACCACTGTGTCCCTGGAAAGGGCCTGAGAAGGCAGTTGAAGTTTGTAACATAGCATCAGTTAACTTTTAAGGCAGGGGCTAAAGTTTTCCTTTTCTTCCCCTCCCAACTTTATTGAGAAATAATTGAAAAATATAATCCACATGTTTTCAAGTGTACAACATGATCATTTAATATACATACATACTGTGGGATGATTACCAGGATCAAAATAATTAAAACATCCATTACCTCACATTTTTTGAATCTATGGTAAAAATGCTTAAGATCTTCTCTCCATAAGTTTCAATTATAAATAAAGTATTATCATAAAATGATATATAAATATATAGTTACTCAATATTAAGCATATATAATATAATCATTATTACCATAAATTATACTAGTGAAGTGAAGTGAAGTCACTCAGTCATGTCCGACTCTTTGCGACCCCGTGGACTGTAGCCCACCAGGCTCCTCCGTCCATGGGATTCTCCAGGCAAGAATACTGGAGTGGGTTGCCATTTCCTTCTCCAGGGGATCTTCCCGACCCAGGGATCGAACCCAGGTCTTCCTCATTNTCCGACTCTTTGCGACCCCGTGGACTGTAGCCCACCAGGCTCCTCCGTCCATGGGATTCTCCAGGCAAGAATACTGGAGTGGGTTGCCATTTCCTTCTCCAGGGGATCTTCCCGACCCAGGGATCGAACCCAGGTCTTCCTCATTGCAGGCAGACGCTTTAACCTCTGAGCCACCAGGGAAAATTATACTAGAAGTTTGTATAAATAATATAGACACTTTCATATATGGATTATTTTACCTACTACATTTCCAGGATGCATCAGTGTTACTAGTTTTGCTTTTTATGTTGTTGTTGTTGTTGTTTGCATGGTATCCTTTCACTAAACTAATCTCTGAGATTTATCAAAGTTGTTACATATTTAGTAGTCTGTTCCTTTTTGTTGCTGAGTAATATTCTATTATATTGTTATAGTATAATTTATATGTTGATGAGCATTTCCATGTCTTTTTAAATTATAAAGAAGGTTGATTAAGAACATTCATGTGCATATTTTTGCATGGACACATGTTTTCATTTTTCTTGTGTAAATACCAAGGAGGAAAATTCTATATGTGGACATTTAATTTTATAAAAAATATACCAGCTGTCTTCAGATTGGTAGCAACATTTGAGAATTCCACTTGTTCCACAACTGCCAACATTTGAACTAGTCTGTTATTGCCTAATGTCTAATGTCTGCAATCAAATGTTTCATATACTTTGTTCAGTTTTCTAGGTTTAATGTAGGGAAGGCAAGACTAGTTTTAGTTATATTGACATGACTAGAGTTGGGAGTTTCTAGTTATATTGCTACATACGTCTCATTTTTCAAAATTGTCTGCCGGGTACATAAAGTAATGCTAGAATTTAAAGTATATACAGAAAACTTTTAGTCTTTCTACATGTTGACCCAAATTGCAAATGATACTAAAAGCTGACTTTAAGGTAAAGTGTCGCACATTTTATCTCTACTGTTGTTGTTAGGCATTAAAATTTGACCTTGGAAAGATAAGTTTTAAAATTTTACACATGCTTTAAAAAAGAGCTTTTTATACATGCTTACGAGTGTGGTTTAAACCATTACTGTCTGCTTTCTGTTCCTATCTCAATAATTCCATTTTTCATGGCTGCAATGCTAGTTTTTGTTTGTAGAGTTATGAAAAATGCAGGCTGGGCACCCAAGCAGAAAAAGAATGTTGTGCTCAAAGCCAAATCCCCAGTGTAGAGAGGAATCATCTCAAACCATGCAGCAGGTTTCAGTACAATTCATAGCTACTGACGTTTTATAGACCAGGAAGATCCAAGCTTAACTAGCATAGAAAAAGTAATACATTCCCTTCCTTTTGTAGAAAGCTGCATACAATATATCTTTGAAGACAGGGTTGAGATTATCACCATGTTCTTCTATGGATAAATATAAGAGTTCAGTTTCTGGGGCTGTGGCATAGTTTGCGAGCAATAAATTCACATAATGGTAAAAAAAAAAAAAAAGCTACTTGTAGAGAAAAAACATTGGCACTGTGTATTTCAGGGCAGCACACTAGTGTGCTGATTTAAAGAGATGGTTTCTTAGTAACTTATACTCTGCAAACTCATATTTCTTGTTCTGCAGTGTAGTTGATCCATCAAGAGTGAGATTGTTTGGGGGGTAGGGGATGCAAAACATATATTCATTTGAGCATGATTGGCATTTAATGACAGAGTGATGACAAATGAATGCATCAGGGCTTAATTTTATTTACCTTATCCCCTTGCACCCTGTCTTTTGATTTCTGCCTTCATAAACTCAGCTCAATATTTTATTTCTGCACAATGAAGTTTGTCTCAATAAAATTAGTGCCTGTAATTAGCTTTCTCAGCAATGATGAGCCAGCAGTAATATGGGGATCTTATACTCATAGGTGAAGTATGGCATCAGCTAATACCTTTTGAAAAGGTATTAGTTTGTGTAGACTCTTAACTAGCTCATCAGGTTAGTAGATCAATCTCTGTAGATTCCCAGAGCCCCCAAAAGATTTACCACTCATAGAAGCATAGATCCATTATCATATTTTATACAAGTAGCATTTATCAAACATTTACTATAGGGCAGGCATTACACAGGGCTTCCCACGTGGGCTCAGTGGTAAAGAATCCACCTGCCAATGCAGGAGACTCAGGAGACATGGGTTTGATCCCTGGGTCAGAAAGACCCCCGGACGAGGAAATGGCAACCCACTCCAGTATTTTTGCCTAGAGAATCCCATGGACCGAGAAGCCTGGTGGGTCACAAAGAGTCACAACACAACTGAGCAACTGAGCATGCACACACTCGGGCATTATACAAATCCTTTACATACATCCTGTCACAAAAACCTTTTAATCTAATCTCTGCCGTCTATGGGGTCGCACAGAGTCGGAAACGACTGAAGTGACTTAGCAGCAGCAGCACAAAGCTAAACTAGTATGAGACCATTAGAGGCTCACGTGTGCTCACTGGGGTGGGAGTGTGAGTAGCGTGATTTCACTGAACCAGTAGCCCTGCTAACATGGAAGCAGGGGGAGCAGTTTCAGCATCTGGTCAAACCCCAATCAATTCTGCAGCCTTCTTGAAAATCAACTGGGAACTGCTTGACAGCTTCTGGGCTACAGAGAATGAATGGTAAACAGTGCTGAGGTACCTTACAATATTCTCTGTAAGTTTGCTTGTGTCACTGGAGTTAGAAGAACAAACAAACCCCTTTCCTCTTCCCTCCTCTTTACACCAAAATCTTCATCTTGGCATAGTTAAATATCTCCTTTTAGGAGAAAGAAGGCGGGTTCTCTTGGCAGTACACATGATCTGTTTCATGCTAGAGTGTGCATTTGGCCTACTTTATGTTATTTCTGGGGCTTCCCTGATAGCTCAGATGGTATTTCTAAGACAGCCAAATAGCTAATTAAAAAATAAGAAGTTAAATTCAATGGCACACATTCAGCAAGTAGCTTAAATCTAAATAAATGCAATTTGTTGGTTTGGACCATAAAAGTAAATGCAATGCAAGTCTTGTGTTCAGGATACATGTGCTTTGGCAGATAGGGACAATAGGTGCAATATAAAACTTTTTCTTTTATTTTAATGTGAGAAAACTTTGGCTCAGAAAAGAGAAATAAAGTATAAGAACCTTTCTGTTGGTGAATTTGGAAGCTCTTAAAAAATTATACCTAAAATGAATTGCACAGTGATGATAGTAAGTTAACTCACAGAGCGCATGAGGGAGACAGTGTTATCAGGTGGACAGAATGGTATGAACAAAACAGGACTTTGGAAAATGCTGTCATTAGCTTAGAAAGCTATCTAAAAGTTCAGTCCTGAAATGAACACATTGGCAGCCACAAGTTTTTCACATTTACATTATATGTTTTAACTCTATTCTGATTGGTTCATCTCCTTTTCTATTATTAATCCTTCTAATTAGTGCCAATATTTAGGCTTCCCTGGTGGCTCAGTGGCAAAGCACCTGCCTCTAACGCAGGAGACTCAAGAGACACAGGTTTGATTCCTGGATCAGGAAGATTCCCCTGGGGTAGGAAATGGCAACCCACTCCAGTACTCTTGCCTGAACAGTTCCATGTACAGAGGAGCCTGGCCACAGTCCATGGAGTCACAGAGTCAGACACTGAGCACACATTTAGTCCTAATGTGGCAGATACACTCAACAAATTGATCAGACTGAGAATAATTTCAGCTGTTTGTCATTGTCGAGTTTTTGTTCAGAGTGATTTGCATGCAAGGCCCTACATTTGCTGTATTTATGGAAATAACAGATATGATACAACAAAAGCTCCTGAACAGGAAAATCCCACTAAACACAATCAATATCTATCAAATCATCAACCCACATATTTGTGTTCTACTCTCATATATGGTGAGGCTTTTAATGTACTCAGAACTAATCCTGAACCACTAAACAATGGCTAGTTATGCCAATGAAGCTGGCAAAGATATCTGAAAGACGTTAGTTAATCAAATGGCTGTAATTACCAAAAATGCACTTTAAAATATGTTTTGATCGACAAAGACCCTAAGTAAATGAAAGGGCATGGTGGAGCTCCAATGGACATAGCAGACACTTATCAAGTTTAAAATCTACATCACGTCTACATATCAGGATATCATCTTTTTTTCCCTTGATTTATAAATATATAGTGTATGTACTAATTTTAGTAATTTTCAGAACCATAAGAGCCTCTGAAGATTTTGGAGCACATAAAGGGAAATGATAGATATATAAGTATATAAAATATATAAATATGTAAATTATCCATCACTTTCTAGTTTACTTTCTAGAGTATTGTAGGTTTTGATAATATGTTACAGTTAGAAAAGATATTACCATTGGGGAGAACCAGGTGATGCATAGAAGGGACCACAATCTGCAAATCTATAATCATTTCAAACAAAAGTAAAAAATATGTGTTGCCAATTCTCCAAGGATCAGTGCTAAATTTAACTAAGGAAAGAAACTGTGATTAAAGAAAGAAAAACCCACAATGTTCTTCTTCCCTCACCTTTTTGTCTGTAAGAAATAGTAGGTTCTGAAAGCAGAATCCGGTTGTGATAGGGGACAGAATACTGATTCTTTTCTTTTCCTGTGCTTGAGTATATTATTTGAACTGCTTACTGCACATCCCAGGGGAGAGTTATTTCTTGCTAGCTTTATTTTTTGGCAGCATCTTAAGAGCACTGCTTACCTTTCTCCTTCACTAGAGTGCTCTGGCTGTTTTCTGAAGGGCTTACCCTCAATGGCAAGGGCAAAGTGATTGGCAAAGGCTAGGCTTACAGCCAGATTGCAGAACTGTACGGAAATAGAGAACAATGTAATGTCCTAAAAATGGGGAGGTCACGTCCATGAACTTAGAGCTCTTCATTTTCAGCTTCAAAATTCCAGGGTCTATCACACTCAGTGAAGTTGCCAGTGTACCTCTTGGAGTGTACTGGTTCATATCTTACTCAGATATCTAAGAGGAAATGATACATGTATTCCATTCTGGGACTTAGCTCTTCAATCACATTTGTAGCCAGGAATTATGGAGACATTGGAATTGGCAGACAATTTGGAACCCTGTCAAGTTGGGCAGTTTTGTAGCAATGGTCTTTTAAGCTGGCTTTATCTACTTCTTTTTCTTGAGTATTTCTGGGGAGTATATAAGGCTTCAGGGAGTCAGAAGGTGTTACTAATGCATGACACCATTCTAAAAAGTGAATAACCATTTAACACGATGCTGTGGTAAGTGAAAATAATATTAAATCATATCAGTCTAATTGTGTTTTCACAAACTACATAGGTCCTACCCATTCATTCCTTTAATTCATCTTTGTGACCAAGAAATACAGTCGTTTCTTAAGATGTCATCTCAGGTGAGGAGAGGTTGAGGGGCAAATACTCCAGGTTCTTTCCTTCTGCCCTCTAAATCTTTTTGTTGTCTGCCATTAGCTCAGACCATGGTTGCACTTAATAAATAGATGCATGGGTGAATGAATTATGCATGCTTGTATGATAGAATATATTCATATCCACCATTACACAATCTTTGTACACGTACACTTTCTGATTAACAGGCCAGGCACCATTCAACCCTGGTGTCTGGAAAAACCAGATAAGGAGGTACAAAGAAAGAAGCACAGTAAACTAGAATGCACAGCTCCAAACTGCAAATGGCATACAAAAGACCTCATAAACTCTAATGACATAGTTTTTAAGCATTTCAAGCCATTAAATCATGATTTCTACTGATAGAATTAAGAGAGCTAAAAATTATCTGGTAAAGACCAAGACATGGACATCGGCACTCCTCGGAACTAAGGGTTATCACCACATTTCTGTTCTGGTTCATGCAAAGGTGTGTGTGTGTGTGTGTGTGTGTGTGTGTGCGTGTGTGTGCATACATGCAAGAAAGCTTGTTATCATCATGTAACTATTTCATTCCTTGACTTTCTTGCTGTTGGTCACCTTCAGGATGAGCCACCAGCATTAGATATATTGTTTAGTTACTGCCTTGGTAGTGCTTCTCAAACTCCAAGAAAACCTCAGTTGACTGTATAGAAGTATGTATGTATGTATATACGTGTGGGTGTATACACACACACTTCCTGGAGAAGGGAATGACAACCTACTCCAGTATTCTGGCCTGGAGAATTCCATGGACAGAGAAGCCTGACAGGCTACAGTCCATGGGGTCACAAAGAGTTGGACATGATTGAATGACTAACACACACACACACACACTCAGGTTTTGTGTACATATATGTATACAAATGTACATAAAACAAATTTTATTTGATGCCATATAATATTATAGCATGTTATGATAATATTTTAATTCATTTATCTTAATTAATAATATTTAATAAACCAATATTAATCACAACATTTTATATTGGGGAAAACATTTAGGCTCTTTCAGAAAAGCATAGGAAAAAATGCAATCATTTCACTAGTTTTAGAATATATGTACTTACATTTTACATTATGGCTATAATGAAGTCAGTTTAAAACTCTATTTCAATATGCTGAAAAGGATGTTCCATTATATGAGAAACAGGACTCTTTAGACAAGGCGTAGAAAGAAATCCTTCCAGCATTCTCATTTTCTGGCTATTTCAATCCATTATCAACTGAAGTAAGCTATTATAGTAATGCTATTGAACAATAAATGGGAGGTGAATACACAACTATAGTTTATTCAACATCTACTATGTGCTCTTTTTTCATTTTCTTTTGCTTTGGAGTGCATATATTTGTTTTCATGGGTTAAATAATGTTACTAAAAACATAGAACTACTGAGATATGGTTTATTTTGGAGGATTTGAGTAGTAGTAGAGACACCTAGAGCTATCTCAGAAATTACAAAATTAACATCCTCATTTTACAAGCAAGAAAATTGAAGTTCAAATAAAACTACAGAGACAATCTTTGTGTTCTCTATATAATAATTCCTACTTATTCACTCTGCATCAACTGTTCCTCTTAAACATATAAACATACTAACTCTCTAGGCTTCCTCTCTCCATCGTTAGGATTTTATTTCTTTCTGCCCCTTAATTTAAGCTGATTCTAAACTCGATAAACATTTATTGAGTAACACTTTAACATTCAGAAAACTAAGATCATGGCATCTGGTCCCATCACTTCATGGCAAATAGATGGAGAAACAGTGGAAACAGTGGCTGACTTTATGTTTGGGGGCTCCAAAATCACTGCAGATGGTGATTGCAGTCATTAAAAGACGCTTACTCCTTGGAAGGAAAGTTATGAGCAACCTAGATAGCATATTCAAAAGCAGAGACATTACTTTGTCAACAAAGGTCCATCTAGTCAAGGCTACGGCTTTTCCAGTGGTCATGTATGGATGTGAGAGTTGGACTGTGAAGAAAGCTGAGCCCTGAAGAATGGATGCTTTTGAACTGTGGTGTTGGAGAAGACTCTTGAGAGGCCCTTGGACTGCAAGGAGATCCAACCAGTCCATCCTAAAGGAGATCAGTCCTGGGTGTCGGTGTTCATTGGAAGGAATGATGCTAAAGCTGAAACTCCAGTACTTTGGCCACCTCATGAGAAGAGTTGATTCACTGGAAAAGACCCTGATGCTGGGAGGGATTGGGAGCA
>SJYX01016452.1:0-11840 GCA_006410675.1 Oreotragus oreotragus | reverse complement strand
TATCCGTGGGTCCTTCCTTACACTACACACAGTTGGCATATACTACTGTTTTCGTTTTAAAGATGGGAAAGCTAAGGCCCACCCAAAGGAAAGCTCCTGTCCAAATGCATACAACAGATAAGCAGCAAAGCTGGGAGTGGAACCTAAGCCTTCATACCTCGCCAGCATCGCCCTGCCTGGCATCACAAAGCAGCCGCCGGCAGTCTCCCTGCCTCCCGGGATGCTCCAGCTGGATCTTCTGCGCCTCGGGGTTTCCTTGGAGGACCACATCTCAGTGTCCGTTTGCTCACCAGGAAACCCGCGTGTCCCTGAGATGGGAAGCGTGTCCTCTGAGTGTAGCTCCTGCTGCGTCTTTCCTGTGTGTGTGGCATTCTTTGGTCTGTGTCCAAAAGCTGCTCGCACACTCCCACGTAGCTGTGGGGCCAGCTGGTGAGTGTGCTTCTGCCTGAGACGAGGCCGCTTGCCTGCGGGGAGGATGTGATTGCTTTAGGAAATTAAGTGGGAGTGATTAATTAGGAAATGTACTGAGGACTAAGGAAAGAAATAGAAAAAAAGGGGAAAAAATGGAACTCTAAATAGAGAAGGCTTCTGGCCACATGCTAAGGATACTGAATTCAGTGGAATTGAAAGTATATGATCCTGTTTTTTTTTTCCCTGCTGTTACTTTGGTATATAAGGATGCTGGAAAAAAATCAGAAAATCAGCTGATCCAACCTCTCCTTTCACCAAATGAAGGCTGGGAGAGACTACCAGGAGAAGCTGGCAGCTTTACAAGAACAGCAGGGCTTGGGACTCAGAAGAAAGACCTGAGTTTGAATTGGAGATACATTCTTACAGGATGTGTAATCCCAGAAGTGTCTGAGTCTTGGTTTTCTCCTTGTGAAATCAAGGTGGCATTGCCTATTGCTAAGGGCTATAGAAAGGCATTAGTGAACAGACGCAGGCGCAATGACTGCTGGTGAGTAGCGAGTGCCAGGCACCGTTCTAGCGCTGACTCGTGTTTTCTTACTTTTCACAACAGTCCTATCGTTAGCTCAGTTCGCAGGTGAAGAACAAAGGCACTGAGAGGCTAGATTAGTAAGTCTATGTCCCTAAGCTAATATGTGGTAGAGGCAGGTTTCCCATGAAGCCTGAGCCAGCAGTCCAGGTACTCAACCACTAAGCCCTCTGTCTTATGCATCTGATGTAATGTGTAGATAACATTATATGATCACTAAGTAAAACAGGACATTTATGTATGATATGATTAATATACAAATTATATATAATATAACAAGTATATATAATATAATAATTATACATATATATATAATGGAATGCAAGGAGCTCAAACCAGTCAGCCCTAAATATTCATTGGAAGGACTGATGCTGAAGAAAAAGCTCCAATACTTTGGATACCTGATGCAAAGAGCCACTGATTAGAAAAGACGCTGATGCTGGGAAAGATTGAAGGCAGGAGGAGAAGGGGGCAACAGAGGATGAGATGGTTGGATGGTGTCACCGACTCAGTGGACATGAGTTTGAGCAAGCTCTGGGTGATGGTGAAAGACAGGGAAGCCTGGCCTGCTGCAGTTCATGGGGCTGCAAAGAGTTGGACACAACTGAGCTACTGAACAGCAAGAACATACATATATTCTAGGTCAAACCCTATGGAGCTGGTGTTTTTGTTCTAGGGAAGGTTGAATAGTAGTAATTTTATAGAATTCATCCTAATATATGCTACACCAGTCACAGAAATTTCCGCTTCTCTCAGCTTCCTCAGGAAGTTGCTATCTGTGAACCACAGAACGGACGGAGGAGGAAAGGGTGCCTTTCCCGCCTCACGGCGGTGCTGCCGCAGCCGGTACCCACCACGCACACGTATGGAAAGCACCCAGCACAGTGCTCAGCGAGTCATATCCATTTATTGCCTGGTGACGGACCTGCCGAGCCCTCCTGTCTCACTCCTTCCACCCCACCCCCAGGGGGCTTGGCTTTTGACTTGAGAGTGTTCATACACAATAAAACTTTTAGGGTACAGGTGAGGTTTTGGACCCAGGAGCTGTATTTTATTCCCTGGGACTTTGATATTTTCAGTATGCGTCAGTGTAATACAGAGCCTGCTGTCAAGCCAGGCTGAGTGCAGAGGCCTTTCAGACACGTGAGCCTTACAGGGTTGCCGGCATGCATACTGCCCGGCCCAGCCTCGTAGCTCCTTTCTCTGTGTTTGCTCTCGGGTCCTCATGGAACAGCCCCCCTTGCTGTTCTTACTGAATTTCGGCTTGTCAGTCAGCCTTGTCTTTGGAAACTCTGCCCAACTCCAGTCCTAACTGTGGGTTTTAATGCAAGGAGTGTGCTTTCTGACCTCTTGAGCTGTGGGTTCTAGGTCCCTGGAGGAGCGCTGTGCTCATGGCCCTGCTCTCTCGCCAAAGGAGTCGGTGGCCTGAGCAGAGAAGACGCAGGCGGAACCCCTCGTCTCCAGTCCTGGCAGAGCCTCTGGGTGGGCGCTGGGTGTCCTTCCAGGTTGGGTCGACTGAGCAACTAACACTTTCACTTCCCAGTCAGCCTGGAGAATCGTGAGGAGACTAAGTTGGCCCTCATCCTGGGGGAAGCCCTTCTGTCTCCCCAGGGATCCTGGGGATCAGAAGAAGTGCCTGGGGGTGAGGTTTTGGGGGTCTGTGCACCGATCTGGGGCTTCACAGTGACAATAAAAGCTGACCTTTAGGGAGACCTCACGTGCCTCAGGCACTGTGCACAGTGTTTCTTTTCTTTACTAAAATTTTTATTTATTTATTTTAATTGGAGGCTAATTACTTTACAGTATTGTGGTGTTTGCCATACATTGACGTGAATCAGCCACAGTGTACACGTGTCCCCCAGTCCCGAAACCCCCTCCCACCTCCCTCCCCATCCCATCCCTCTGGGTTGTCCCAGTGCACCAGCTTTGAGTCCCCTGTTTCATACATCAATTTCTTACTCACTTAATCCTCACAAGACTGGGATTAGGTCCGAACTGAGGCATAGAGGGTAAACAGTTTGCCATGTTAATGTGTGTCAATGGTAGAGCCGCAGTTCAGGCCAGCCAGTCTGCCTCACAGTTTTGATTTCTTAGCCTCCCTTCTCTACAGCCTATAGACTTCTTACTTCTGAGTTTCCACGTAGTAGGCTTCTCCGATTCTAAAGCAGCGGGTTTTACTGATTCCTAGATGTGAAAAAATTTGCAGAAAGACGGTTCAGGTGGTCCCTGAATGAAAGCCCTGAGATAGTTGTGGTCTTGGTTGCTGCCTGGATCTCCTTTGTGAAGCTGTACTTCTTTGTGCCGGTTCCAAATTCCATCACTGGGAGAGTTGTCCCGGCCATTAGGTCCGAGGGAATGAGATGGTGCTATCACCAGGAGAGCCTTTCATTCATTCATTCAACACAGCTACGCTGAGTGCACCCATGTGCCCCTGTGTGCCCTGCTGAACAAACCATTTCTTATCTCACCAGCTTTCTCTTACCAAAAAGTAACCTACTGTAATGGCTATAGTCAAAACAATTGAACAAACACCAAGAACTCAGAAAATCACAAGTACCGGCGAGCATGTGGAGAAACGAGAATACAATGCAAAATGATACACCTTCTGTGTAAAGCAATATGGCAGTACCTCAGAAAGTGAAACACAGATTTGCCATATGATCTAGCCTACTTTGAGTAGTTTACACAAAAGAGGGCTTCCCCGGTGACTCAGCAGTAAAGGATCCGCTGGCAATGCAGGAGACCCCAGTTCGAGTCCTGGGTCAAGAAGTTTCCCCTGGAGGAGGGACAGGCTATCCACTCCAGCATTGTTGGGCTTCCCTGGTGGCTCACTGGAAGGAATCCACCTGCAGTGCAGAGGCGGCAGGAGGTGTGGGTTTGATCCTTGGGTGGGGAAGATCCGCTGAAGGAGGGTGTGGCAGCCCACTCCAGTATTCTTGCCTGGAGAATCCCATGGGCAGAGCAGCCTGGTAGACTGCAGTCCACAGGGTCACAAAGAGTCACACATGACTGAAGACTTGGCATGCACACGTACTCAGAAGAAATGAAAGCAGGGACCGAGACAGGTTCCTGTATGCCAGTATTGCAGCATTATTCACAGTATCCAAAAGGTGGAACCAACTTGTGTTCATCAACAGAGGAGACACATACATACAATGGAAGGTTATTCAGCCTTAAAAAGGAATGGAGTTCTGATTCATGCTACGACCGGGATGAACCTTGAAAACATTATGTTAAGCAAAATAAATCAGACACAAAAAGACAAATATCCTGGGATTCCACTTATATGAAATGTCCAGAATAGGCAAATTTATGGGCAGCAAGTCGATTCGAGGTTATTAGAGGCTCATGGGAGTGGAGAATAGAAGTTAATGCTTAATGTGTACAGGGCGTCTGTTTGGGTTGATGAAAAACTTTTGGAAACAGTGGTGATAAGATAGTTGTGCAGCATTGTTAAGTGTACTTATGCTACTGAATGTTTAAAATGGGAAGTTTTATGTATACTTTACTGCAGTGTAATGAAAATGGTCTCATCACAAGAGAAAGAAAAAGTCTGCTTTGTAAAGGAACGACATCTTACAGAAATCCCTTTCTTATTCCGCTCAGCACCCAGGCCTTATGCCTAGCACAGGGCCTGGCACATAGTAGATGCATATTTCTTTCTTTTTCTTTTTTCTAAACCAAACTGGGAACAGACTAATTCCATTTGTAGTCGGAAATGGCACTGAGGCTGTTGAGTGTATGTTTTACTGCCATGGCAACTGTGGAACACTGAGATGATACATATGAAAATGCAGTGATATTTTTGGCAGGTGAGGTCAGCTGAAGGTAACATGGCCCATGGCAGGTAAACATAAGGTTTGAGGGAGCATGAATTATTAGTAATTGTTATAAAAACTCAGGATCCTCACCAGCCTGTGCCCTGCCCTGTTTGTTTTGGTTGAGAGCGTCCAGGGAGCTCTTTGGACCAGTTGAACCACAAGGAGTGAGAGGATGAAGTTGGTTTTGAACTCGAGGAGTCTCGGCTAGATGCTCTCACGGGAAGACAGGAGGCCATACACAATCCCCTCCATTCATTCATGACACAGTTCGAATCCTCAGGAAGGGCGTTTGTGAATCTAAGGATCTCCTTGACAGCTGGTATCTGGGAGAAAGAAGAAAGAAGATCACAATTTGGCATTTAAGGAAACAGACCTGGGAGGAGATAAAAGAGATTCATCTTGCTGTGTTGTTTCATGGGCCAAAATGCTTCTTTTAAAAGAGAATGATCTCTAAACGCTGACATGAATTGTGCATTGCATCAGTTGCTCTCCCTCTGATTTCAGGCTTAGGTAACCCTTTTTGGATGGGGAAGGAAAGTCTCCTGCCTCCCCTCCCCTGACAGCTCTCCCCCCACCAATACACAAGTAGACACACAGATATACAATACACCCGCTGCATCATTAGTAAGTGAGGAGCAATCTGGGAATCCAGAAGCCTGATCTCCTGCAGGGAGATCCTGCAGGGAGAGCCTCCTGCAGCGAGCCTGTCTCCAGCCCACCTGTGACTTCCCTCTTCCAGACTCAGAGTTCTCAGCCCCATCCCCTCTGATATGCAGTGTGACCCAGTGGTGCCATGAAGGAGCCTGGCTCACTTCCTCTGCCACTGCCACTGGCAGAACCCCATTTGGAAGGGTCTTCCCCCACAGACGGCCTCTGGAGGAAATCTGGGGGTTATTTCTCGGTAACATGATGACCAGGGGGTTGGAATTAGGGCTAAATTTGAACCCAGGCTTTGACACTCGATAGTCATTTCACTTTGGTGAGTCACTCAACCTCAGTCTCCCAATCTGCAGAATGGGCACAGTGATTGACACCTCTGCCTCAGGGTTCCCACGTCGGGCACCTATACGTGAGGAGCATTTGCACACAGCCTGCAGGTAGGCAGCTGCCCACTCCATGGCAGCCCTTTCTCTGATGAAGAGACCAGCAGCCACTTTGTGTCATGTGGATCTGGTGCTGGAGCATGCCACTGCTGGTCTGCTTGACCAATCCCCGACAGCCTTAATTTATCAGGGGTCACGGCAGCACCCAGCTCCGTGCCGTGATACGGAGAGCTACTGTGTAGAGATCAGTTGCTGTATTTGCACACCAAACTGCTTTACATACATGATCATGTTCAAGTCTCATCCCAACTCTGTGATGTTGACATTATACCCATTTTTAGAAGAGAAAACTGAGACTTGTGTGCATGTGTGTGCTCAATCGTGTCCTGCAGACTCCTCTGTCCATGGGAATCTCCAGGCAAGAATATTGGAGTGGGTTGCCATTTCCTCCTCCAGGGAGTCTTCCTGACCCAGGAATTGAACCTGGGTCTCTTTTGCCTCCTTCATTAGCAGGCGGATTCTTTATCATGTGCCACACTTATGCAAACTGAGGCTTGTGTGTGCACGCTCGGTTGTGTCTGACTCTTTGCTTTCCCCTTGGACCGTAGCAAGCCAGGCTTCTCTGTCCATGGAGTTTTCCAGGCAAGAATACTGAAGTGGGTTGCTACTTCCTTCTCCAGGGGATCTTCCCCACCCAGGGATCAAACCCATGTCTCTTGCATCTCCTTGGCAGGTGGATTCTTTACCACTACACCACCTGCTCCAAACTGAGGCTTACTGAGGTTAAATGACACACCCAGGACCACTCACCTAGTAAGTACTGGAACCCAGACATCTGATGCCAGAGCTCACGTGCTGTTGTAAAACACCCCTTCCTTGGGGTCATGCTGGAGGCTGAGCCAGGAGATGGCTGGCTCACGATCTACCGTGTGTTCTGCCCACTCAGTCTCAGAAGCCGTTGTCCTGCCTTGGACGTCTCTGCATTTGGCCAATGGGTGGAGTCCCCATTCTTTGTTGCTTTTCTAAGCCTGCCAAGCTCATTCCCCATCAGTCATTCTGTAATTAGTTCATCCTTCCATTCGTTCCATCCACATTCATTTTGCTGACCAGCTCCTTTGTATCATGACTACTAGGGCTGGAGATCATTTATTGAGTAGTTATTAGGCCCCAGGCACGTCCTGGTGGCATTTACACATTGTCCAGTGTCCTCTTCATACAACTCTGTATGGTAGACCTCATTACCACTTGCTTGGTACTGCTTCACAGTTGATGAAACAAAGGAGGTTTAACCTAAGGAGGTTAAAGCTGTAGCTTAAGGGGTCCAGATTATGCCAGACCCTGGATTCAAATCCTTCAAGCACTTCACCAGTTCTAGACCCAAGAAGATGTCTTTCCTTTTCCAACTCATATAACATTAATTAGTCTTCTAGGTGAATAGGTATCAGAATCACCTAGAAGCCTTGCTAAAACACAGATTGATTGGCCTCGCCTCAGAGTTGCTGATTGAGTAGGTTGGGATAAAGCCCAAGGTCGTGCATTTCTAACAAATACCCAGGTGAGGCTGATGCTCCCAACTGGGGAACCCCACTTTGGGAAGCACTGCTCTAGGCCAAGTCCTTTCAGGACAGGGATTCTGTCTTTGTTGACAGAACAAATTGTCCTCTATAATTACACAGTGCCTGACACAAAGTCATTGCTACGTATGTATTTATTTTAAATTGTTCAATCACACAGTCATTTTTCCTTTGTATACCTTGTTCTGTTTTTATTTCTAAATGTACAAATTATTAGGCTTTGCCATTTAGGGTTTAAACTCATAGGGATCAGGAATCTCACCTTATACTTCTTAGCACCTTTTGCAGAACCTTGCATACATGGGGTGTTAGGTAAATATTAGCTGGTTGATTCAGAGACCAACATTATAAGACTCAAACTCCAAGACAGTTGATCTGGGAGTATAACTCTGGAAACAATCACTAGATCCCGAGAGGAGGGACTGGTATATAGTTGATGCTGAGTAGTGTTTATTGAATGAATATTGCCAGTCTCTATGGCTTTATGGCCAACAGCCTGAGGATCTGCCTGATATCTTGGGCCCAGTTCCATTGTGGTGGACTGAATTTTCTAGGGCTTTCATTTCACCAGCAGCAATGATTCTCAGTCCTGGCTGCAGAATGGAATCAGTGGGGGTGCTCTAAGATGATGTGTATGCCTGATACCTATCCCTGGAGATTCTGATTTCATTGGTCTGAAGCATGGCCTGGGCGGCAGGACTCGTAACGCTCCCCAGGTGATTCTAATGTGCTGTGGAGCCGTTGGCTGCGCGCTTTTCTCTCGGGCCATTCAGAGCGCTGTGCACCCTCCTCACCTGCGTGCTTCTGGGCTCATAGCTCTGCGGTGAAGGGCCAGGCTAGGCAGGCCTCAGTGAGTGGCACCGGGTGTGTATCCCTGACTCCAGGGTTGGAAGTCAAGCCTCGGGTGAAAGCTTGGCCGCGCCAGGGGGCCTGTGAGAGTCCCTAGCAGCGGGCCTGCCCCCCTTTCCGGGCCACCTTCAGTCGACTGCTGTTTGCCGTGCTCCGTGGCGAGGGGGCTCTGTTCCAAGGCTGTTGCAAGGCCCTTTTGTTCCCCTCGGTGGAGAAGGGACCGTCCCCCCAGGGGCCTAGGTGTGCGGCTTAGCGTTTGGCATCGTGCGCCCCGGCGCTGTTTGTTCTTGGGTTTCCTGACTGAGGTGCGCACCGCGGCCTGAGCCCTAGGCGCTGGCCGAGAGCAACGGGAAAGACCTTGCCTGAGCCCGACCCCGGCTGCTTGCCTCGCACACCCCTGGTGTAATCAGGCGTGGCAGGAAGGGAGAGGGGAAAGGGCTGGGGCTTCCTGGTGTGCACTCAGCCTGGGCCCCTGAGGACCAGGGGATTCAGAAATGCCAGCTGGTCTCAATTTTATTGGAGCCAAGGCTTGGCTCACCTACAGTCATTTGCATCGATTTGTCCCTGTGCGCTTCAGCAGACCAGCAGGATCCTGTCTCCCGGAGAGATGGTTGGGTGAGTAATTCTCATTCCCTTCCTTTTTCTCTTCTCATGTGGCCTCAGAAACTGTGTGTTGGAGACGCCATCACGTCACTACATTCAGTTCACCCACTGTTGTTTGAGAGGTAGCGCTGGGTGATACACTGTGCTGGACACCGGAGCAAGGCCAGGGCCGCTGGGCTTGGGAGCTTTCACATCAGGGAGGAAAGCATTTAGTCATTCTGGAGTCTGGAGTCAAATCCAGTGTACTGCTTGGGCCAGGGAGGTCCTAGAAATGGATGAGATGAGCTGCCTGTAAAGCCTTAGGGAGTGAAGGGGGCTGATAGGGGCCTCATACCCAGCCAAAGGCGCTTTTAAAGAACTCTTTGCCAAGCAAACGGAACAGGGTCTGTGCAAGGGGACTCTGGTGGGCAGCCAATGTCACAGCCTCTTTCAGCCACTGGAGGTGGCGAGCCCTTAGCTGAGGGGCCACGGGCTGTGTGAGGGGTCTGGAAACCCAGAGCCCAGGACAGACTCATGGTTCTGGAGAGGCCCTCTTGTGGAGCAGCTTCATCTGCAANGTGCAATGGGACTCTGGTGGGCAGCCAATGCCACAGCCTCTTTCAGCCACTGGAGGTGGCGAGCCCTTAGCTGAGGGGCCACGGGCTGAGTGAGGGGTCTGGAAACCCAGAGCCCAGGACAGACTCATGGTTCTGGAGAGGCCCTCTTGTGGAGCAGCTTCATCTGCAAGTGCTGCATGAGGAGGCCACATGCACTGAGCGTCTGGAGACCCTGGAGAGTGCAGCTAACGGAACTGG
Organism: Oreotragus oreotragus; assembly: GCA_006410675.1. Taxonomy (NCBI): domain Eukaryota; kingdom Metazoa; phylum Chordata; class Mammalia; order Artiodactyla; family Bovidae; genus Oreotragus; species Oreotragus oreotragus. Next base: position 2,159 of record SJYX01016452.1, on the reverse strand, counting down.
GACTTGACCCGCACCGGCGGGGCGGTCTGGGGGCGGCTGACGAGGCTGTCGGTGGGACCAGGGATGCAGCGCTGTGACTCTGCCCTCCGGGTGGGACTGGAAGGCGCCTCTGTCCCTGTAGGAACAGGAGGGGCAGGGAGCAGAGTCCAGGTCCCCATCGCTCTCGTCTCTGCTTCCTCCGTCTTAGATAATGCTGACTTGGACAGCCTGGTGGGCTTCTGCCCTGCCCCCACCCAATCTCCTTTGGGTCTCTGTCTGTCCTCACCTGCCCGCTTTCTCCAGCACTATGCTCCGTTGTACACCCCACTAGACTGGGACCCAGATCCACTGGGGCCGGCTGGGGGTGGCCCTGAAGGCTTCGCCTGTGCTCTCAGCTTCCCCAGCTGTGCCCCCTGGGCCACTGAATCTATGAACGGTGTCTAGATTGAGAGGTCTGTATCAGTCTCAGGGGTCTTTCCTACAAGAGATGACGAAGAAACACACAGACTTGAGCTCGTGGTTTTAGAGTGGCAGATCCCCTTCTCTGGGATCCGAAGGCCTACCTAGCTTCCAAGGCTTGATTTCTTCTTATGGAGTGCTGTTTTTAGCATCCTTATACGGTTTTACAGGACTCTTTCATTGTTGTTTTTCTTTGTCCATTTATGTGCCCGTGTTTTCCATGGAGAGTGCATTGCAGTGAGCGGTTCTTGTGAAGTCCCTTGCCTCCTTCCTAAAACAATTTACCCCCTTGCAGTGCCTCCATGGCCCCAAGCCACGTCAGGGAACAAACCACAGGCTGGAACTGCAGCCTTTCAGGAGAGAGGAGTCTTTAATTTAGGCTTAAAATAGCCCACAGCCTGAGAGTTTGAGGGACTGGGAGCAAGGTGTAGGAATGGGTACTGGGGATCTGGCCCAGGATGACGGAGCAGGGACTGTGGGCTGGGAGAGAGACAGGCCCAGAGGCTGGGGCTCCGGGCTGGAGGCCCCACTGCTTATTTAACTTTACCTTCTTGGGTCTCTTTCAAATGGAAGAGTGAATGATGTGCCAGCCTGCCCACTCCCTCTGGAATGGAGTGTCTGCTCCCCTTCCTTCCTCAAAACTCTGTTCAGGCGTCGTTGCAATATTGGCTATAATCAGGGCCATCCTGTTGCTGAACTCTTGGGTCATTATATGTCTCGGGGGTGCATGTCTCACTGTATACTCCAGGATAGTGCCCCTGTTGTGTGAGTCACAGAACTGGTCATAATAAGAGCAAGAAAATGTTGAGACTTCTGGACATTGTTCTGTCCTCTTGATGTGAATACACTTGCTTAATTCCCAATGCAATCCAAGAAGGAGGACACAAATTATCCCCATTTTACAGACAGGAAAGTGGAGGCACAGACAGTTGAAGTAAATTCTCCAGAGTTGTATTGCTAGGTCAGTGTACCAAGTACAGAGTAAGCGTCAATACGACCGCAGTGCCCACACTTAACCATTATGCATCACCTTCCATGTTAATGTTGTATGGTTTCCGTTCTTCTTGTTATTGTGATTATTGTCTGTTAGGTCAGGCTGCTGTAACAAAATACCAGACTGGGTGGTTTAAACAGCATTTCTTTCTCATAGTTGTGGAGGCGAGGGACCCAAGATGCTGGTGACGGCGTGGTTGTATGGTGGCAGGGGCTCTCTTCCCGGCCTGCAGCTGGCCACCTTCTCTCTGGGTCCTCCCGTGGTGGACAGCATGCTCTGCTGTCTCTATCTTCTTCTAAGGGCACATGTCCCATCATGGGGGCTCCACCCACATGACCTCTTCTAAGCCAAGTTGCCCTCCAAATGCCCCACCTCCAAGTACCATCACATAAGGGGTGGGCTTCAGCATATGAATTTTTTTGAAGGGCACAAACATTCTGTCATAACACTCCATTTCCTTGTTTTCAACCCTTTCTTTGTTGTTGTTTAGTTGCTAAGTTGTGTCTGACTCTTTGCAGCCCCATGGACTGTGCCCACCAGGTTCCTCTGTCCATGGGATTTCCCTGGCAAGAATACTGGAGTGGGTTGCCGTTTCCTTCTCCAGGGGATCTTCCTGACCCAGGGACCAACCCCGCCACCAGGGAAGCCCTTTTCTGCGGAGGACCACCTAGTAAACGTCTAGGCTCTGGGGACGATATAGTCCTGCTTGCACCTATTCAACTGCCCT